>CAAKHG010045451.1:0-35758 GCA_901007715.1 Dactylopterus volitans
AGAGGGGGGGGGGGGGGGAGGAGGGGGGAGGGGGGGGGGGGGGGGGGGGGGGGGGGGGGGGGGGATTTGTGGTACAATTTAAAGTAAGTCTGAGAAGTTTTAAACCTTAGAAATTGGAAAGGAGTTTACTTATGTTTTGCATTCTTTCTCTTACCTGACAGCTATGCTTTTCCGGCTTTCCAGAGTAAACAGGCGCTTTATGCCTTTTTTCCCTTTTTACCCATTACAACACACACTTAAACCCCAAAGACACACAGTTACACACACTGTCCGTGGCTCAAAGTTAACCCAGCAGCTATGTTTCTTGAGACTTTTAAATGCTCAGGGGAAAGAGGATGGCTGAGGTTTATGGAAATAAAAGTCTATACTGCAGTATGTCTATACAGCAATGCCCATGAAATAGAGCTCTGGGGTTATTTGAATGGAAAAGGACACAGGGAAGACAAAGTGGTAAAAAAAAAAAAAAAAAGAACAGATGGAGAGAAAGAAAACAGACCACACACACACACACACACACACACACACACACACACACATACATATACAGGTCTGTCAACAGCAGTATTGTAATTAGAGACAGACATTGAGACCAGAATACAGGTGTGTTGTGCAAGATTTGTGTTTGCCGTGATGTCACAGACTCGCGAGTGTTTTATTTGTACAGTTCTGTCTGTCGTCTGTGTTCCACCGCTGTGATTTTTGGAGTGTCAAGATTAGCTGTTGGGTTTTCAGGAATAGCCAAGATCATATCAGGAGTGCCGTCTAACCGCCTGACTCTCTTCCTCTTGGTCTGTCTAACCTGTTTGTCCTTCCACCTGCTTCCCGAGCCGCACCGTGAATAAGCCACGAGGCAGGCAGACTTCCAGAACTCAAAGTGGAGCATACATAAACTGTTTGGATTCGTGCCAGCGCGCATCAATCACCCGATACCATGGCTATACTTTTACATCCAATGTGCAATGTATACTAAGAAGGAAGAGTTCACGGATGTGAACCAGTGCAAAAATGAAGCAGTGTTGGCATCAGCCAGAAGTCGACCCAAATGGATCTGCATGAACTGTCGTCTCTAAAAGCGGGGCCTCCTCTCAGGATTCCAGCTTGACTTTCTGTTTGTGCCTCACTCTCACCCATCTGTCCTCCACCTCCCCATCTGTCTGTGTCCCTCTGCGCAGTGAATGAAGGTGGCGTGAGACAGGCGTCTAACTCCTGCCCTGACCCGGGAGAGCCAGAGAATGGCAAACGCCACGGCAACGACTTCAGGTACAATATGCGCTCAGGATACACTTGCATAATTCCTGCTCAAACATCCTTTAAGCTTCCGCTTTCTGTATAAATGTGTCTGACTCCCGTTTTCTTTACCCATGCTGTGCAAACCTGTCACTCTGTGTGCAGCATTGGCAGCGTGGTTCAGTTCAGCTGTGGAGAAGACTACGTTCTCCAAGGCAGCAAGACCATCAGCTGCCAGAGAGTGGCTGAAGTCTTCGCAGCCTGGAGTGACCACAGACCAGTGTGCAAGGGTAAGAGCGAACTTCTGCAGAGGCATACAAACCCGAGACATCGGGAAAGAGGCAGTAATCAAAGATGTGGAGGCAGGAAACCACTCAAGCATTGTACACCGCCTCAAAAAGTTGCCGCCGTGTTGCCTTGGCTGCATCTCACCACGAGTTCCGTGTCAGCCGAGGCCGAGTGTGCGGTGGGGGGAGAAAAAGTTGAAAAAGCCGTATCTCGCCTCTGGCTATAAAACTATAAAACAAAACACTCTCCGCGATCCACTGTTTGCAGTGCAGTGACTCACCAACACGCTGCGATAACATTTCCCCAACAAAAATGATGAATGTGAATAATCAGGACCCAAAATTACACAACTTTGCACGGCTGTAAACAAGCACCGGGTATGACGATCGTCGCGCAACATAGCACACAAATCCAACATCAATTCCTTTGAATAACACAATTTCATAAGCGGCACACAAGAAAGGGGGGAGAAAAAAAAGCTAATTATTATGCAAATTCCTGGTTGCTGACATGGTTCCAGTTTGACATCTGCACCTGCTGAAGTCTCAAACTTGCAGCACAGTCACATTTCCCATGCATGTTGAGGGAGGGCGGAGGGTGGGGGTGTAAGACGGAGAGAGAGGAGGCGTCTGTCATGTTAAATGCCAAAGTCGTTTGTTATGTCTCCCTTCACTGGGCTTCAGACAGTGGCTGGAGACACATACTTTAACATGAAAACCAATATTCACTGGGCGTGCGCGGATGCGCGTGCGTGCTTGTACTTGCTACATAATGACGACCAAAAAAAGTTTTTTGTTTTTTTTTTTTATAATCGGAACGAGGACATTTTTCTATGCCCTTTGTGAGAGACCCTTTAAAGGCCAGTGTGAGGGTTTAGACTTAGTTTTAGTGTAAAGGTTAGAATTGGGTTTAGGGTAAGGCACTTGAAATGGGTAAGGCTAGGGAATTATGTCAATCAGTGTCCTCGCTAACATAGAAGTACAAGGCTGTGTGTGATGTGTGCGCATGCAGTTAAATATTATTGTATGTAATTGGAATCATACTAAAGAAAAAAAAATCACTGAGGGTCTGAGGGTGGGGTTTCTGAAGAGGAAAGCAAACGAAAGGCGAGCTTTAGAGACTATTTAGAGCTGCATTAACATGCGTTCTGGCTGATTAAATCACAAGTGGACAGCTTTAAGACATAATGTACTCATGATGCAGTGAGGACCACTCAGATCCAGTCTCTCTCGCTTCGGCCCACGAGCACCCATAGTCTTTAGCAGTGGGGAGGCAAATGTGTTCTTACATATTTGTCGAACATAACAGCATGATGCAATAAATTAAATACTTGAAGTATGAGCTGCTTTGACTGGAAGTTAGACAAATATGCACAGTACTTGATAAGAGTTTGACTTTTTGAAGTTCACATTTGCACGTCACTGGTGTTATGATATTATTACGACTACAGTGTGTGGAAGATCAAATTGATGTATAATGAGTGTGCCAAACATATTGGGTGGTTTGGTTTATTTAGTAGGAAATTAGTTTGTTTTGTTCTTTACGACGACGTGCCGTCACTGTGATCGAGCATGCCCGCGGCATATAGTGCCGGAGAGAGAGACACGATCCCAAGTGGCCACGTGCGCGGAGACGCATTGTTATGCCAGACGTGAACTTGTGTACTTAGAGCTGTCCACTTATAAGTAGCTTATTCAAGGCACATTTAAAAGCAGGTCTTAACAGGGCCTTAAAGTCACTAAATACATCAAGAATATCTGCATATGAACACCAGATTTATGTTTTGAGTGAGGAGACAATTAAGGAAGGGGGAAAAAAAAAAAAAAAACATTACCGTTGAACATAGTTCCTCCCTTTACTGTTGTGGATTGTACACACCATGATGATGGTTTTGTCATGTGACCCCTTAATTGCCTTGTCAAAGAGAAGTCAAAGTGCAGGTTCAGCAGCAGCCCCAAAGTCCTGAGAGACGATGTTCAGGGATAAGTGAGCGGAGTAAATGCTGGTCAGCCATGGGTCCGGAGCTCGTGCCCTCTGGTTAAAGGACACAGTCCAGCCACCAGCCTCGACTGCTACAGCAGACGGGGAACTGACCTTCACTAAGCTTTTGGATAGCATGGCAGCACAAATCCTAACAAACAGACACAGCCGAAAGCATCAGTCTCACTGCGGCCCTGAATGGTGCTTACAATCAAACATACCATGCCATGCATTATAAGAGATATCGCAGTGCTTAGTACCGTTTTACTGACTATTCAAGGTTGTTAATTGAACTGACTCGTCATCACCAAATGCTAGTTAATGAGCAATGTGGTCACTGACATTAAGCCAGCAGTTTTACCTGCTTGTGGTGATCAGAAGAACCTGAAGGAAGCTGTCAGTGACATTAGAGGAGCATTTTGGCATTTTTAAATCTGGGTCCTATTTTCCCAGGGCTGACTTTGGGGTGCAGTAGTTGATTGGAATAAGAAAGGTACTATTAAACAGACGGTGGAAGCTTATAATTTGCTGGGATCCTTCATGTAGCGGTGTCATACATTACTTATTTGCATGATTACACTGCCTCCATTTGGCATTATCCTGCTATTCTAGTCTCACGTGCCACCGCAGATTTTAAGAGACTTGATTTGACAAACTGACAGACGGATTTGTTCCCTAAAGCAGTGACTTTTTTTTTCTTTTTTTTTTGAAAGAATTACATTTAGCACTCAGGAAAAGGGCCATTAGTTCAGCGGGGATCTATAAAAAGGAGAATATGTGGGCATGGTGAGACAGTTTCGCTGGGCTACCTTCGCATCTGACCGTCGGCGGCAATTGCACAATCATGCTTCGTAATTGTTGATAAAGTGACGACTGATTCTGCATTAGTTGATATCAGGCATCTCACAATGGAGGGCACCTTTAAACACATGAATGCTGGGTGCACTTTTAATTATAATTCTAGTCCAGTTTGTAATTGTGAGTTTTATATTTTTAATGAGAGTACCGTTGAGTTGCGCGTTATTCCCACTGAACATTTTTCGAAGCCTGAGCTTGAGGAGTGCAGAAGTGAGCTGCTGTTTTTGTGAGCGTGGCAACCACAGCTAAACACTAGCATTTATTTTGCAAGGTGACAGACTTCTGGGTGGGAAAACTCAATGTCATATTTCAAAAGTACAAAGTTGAGACAAGTTGAGAGTGATAATGTGGTGGGGTTGTTTTTTTGTTTTTTTGACACCCATAAGCAATTCAGTGGGAGGGCACTCAGAGTGCAGAGTCCTGACCAGGATGGGAGCTATAGCCCTCTAGTACTTACACATACAAGTCCACAACTAACACCACAACATTTCCAAAAAAATTAGAAGTATTTCAGAGGCACATTCGAGAGCAGTCATGGATTTCTGGCTCCATTTGAACCCTGAGTGAATCATGTGAAAATAGATGCACACCGTCATCCAAATCCTCGACCACTTCGGACATGCCTGGATGTTCTAGATATACATTGTATGCAATATTATAATGTACTGTATGTAGTATTTGTTGTTTGTTTATTTATTTAGTTTTAATTCAGCGACACAATTACAAGTGCGGAGTCAGAATAAATAGACAGTGTAGACAACATAGAATGTTGAACGCAAAGAGATGAGATGATGGAAATGATTAAAAATTAATCAGGGTGGTCTTATATCCAGACCAATATTTTAAAAACTGACATTGCGCTTTAATTCCTTGCCAAGGCTATGATAAATAGACCCTACTGTATGTTTTATTTACTCACCTCTCACTATATGTTGACAATGTCACAAAAACAGATGAATAACGACAGTTGTCTGGCACCACACTGTGCCACAGCAACTCAATGAAATAACTGCATATTAATGAACGATTGAAGCAAACTTTTAAAAGAAGTGCAAAAGTTATCTTCCAGGGTAATTTACTCATTTTTATATGCAGCAATTGGTACAGTAAATCAGTTACTTATCAGTCAACTAGCAGTCAACCTGCCCAACACTTCCGATGGCTATAAACACTCTTGTGATCTCACGTATCGTCATTTCATAATGTCATGCAACTGAATGTTGCACCAAGGCTTTGTTATGCCGTGTATGTCTGTTCTACTTTGTTCACAAAGGACCTCCATCCTCAAAAATCCCATAAATCCGAGAATAGCCACACTGAAGTTGCTTGAAGGACAAGATATATGGAACACTGGAGAATATGTTCTCGACAATAATACTATATATTGGAGCTATGGGACAGGATCGCTTCTTCTTGAAAACAATTTGCAACAATATAGATGACAAATTCACCCGTACAGCTTGAAGTGGGGTGTTTTGGTGGCAGTGGCTTAGTTTAAGAGCTTATTGTAGAGTATCGAGAGCACTCCTCTATTCTATAAGTCACAAATATACCTCTAGGGGACAAAATAAAATATCCAATATTGAAATTCTGAAGAAAAATGGTCAGCCCAGAGGTAATAGACTGTGGGTAGGCTAAGCTCTGCTGTTGTCTAATAATTTTCTGTGTCTCTTATTGACATCGTGGCTTTTATTTTACCACCCTCCTGGCCTGTGATTGACCAATAAACATATCTGTCAGGAATGTCCAGTCTCGGGGTGATGTGCGGGATCTGCCCACAAATGCACGTGTCTTCAGTTTGATTTGCAGTTTCATTAAGGAGATGTCCGAGGTGAAGTTTATGCTCAAGCAACACAAAGGGAAGTTGAAAGAAATGGGATTACATTGTCAGCAAGAAGAAAAACAGAAAGCAATGACTCATGGGACAATGAAACTACTTCTCATGTTATTGTCTGCTCACTGCATTTCTGTTTATTAAAGGGTGTCTCCAAATAATTTGCACTATATAAACCTGTGTGATTTCCCCCTCCATCAATTTCATGCCAATTTGCTAACAAAAACTGTGCAGCATCAACACAAACACGACCTGATCTGCACCACTTCACCCGCCTGGGCACAATGGTGTTCAAATAGAGCCACAAATTTACAGAGCAGGCGTGAAAATAAAATATCTACTCAACATCCACCTTTAACTCCACATGAAGGTAACAGAATCGATTTGTTTAACAATAAATGATAAGAGGGGCCGTTGGAGTTCAGCAGGTAGGCCATTACGAGGCAGAGCAGTCGTCCTTGTGCTCCATTTTATGTAAATGTGGCATTCTGTGTAACAACATTGTGTTGTCATAAGTGTCCATATTTAGCCCACTTAGTTGCATCCTGTTGAACTAAAACTGAAGAGAGAGAAAGGCGGCATCTCACTGAACACAGCTGAGATTTGACCTTTACATCCCGACCAGCCAATAGCTAAAGTGGCAACTCATGAATAACACTGAGAGAGAAGCAATCTGTCAGGAAGCATCAAGCCAGCTGACGTATTAAAGGGTCACTTCTGTCAAACCACTTAAATACAGCTAAATGAGTCTTTTGGAATATGAGAGAGGAAATTAGGTGAGTTTGTCTTTCATTCTGCCCTTTTATTTTGCAACGGCGAACCGATAGAAGAGCGGAAACAACACACAGGGAGAGGGAGGGGCAGATTGGTAATTGGTAAATGAAACAATTACAAAAACGAAATAAAAATAAACTACACAAAACAGCCAATAAATCTGAATGTCCTTCTGTACACTCGTGCAACACTTTATGAGAGAGAGAGAGAGAGAGAGAGAGAGAGAGAGAGAGAGAGAATAGGGGAGAGACAGAGGAAGAGAGAGACAGCAAGAGAGAGAGAGAGAGAGAGAGAGAGAGAGAGAGAGTATCCATGTGGCACCTTGATTAATGGACAGATGGCAAGGCCACTGTGCCAACTCTCTGCCGTGTGTGTGTGTGTGTGTGTGTGTGTGTGTGTGTGTGTGTGTGTGTGTGTGTGTGTGTGTGTGTGTGTGTGTGTGTGTGTGTGTGTGTGTGTGTGTGTGTGTGTCTGCGCGCGCTCACACCGATCACGCGCACGCTCACTCTCGGGGAGTGCAGTTGATCTGCCTGCATATACTGACTCACCGAAGGGTGCAACACTGCATGTCATCATCATGATGCACACAAACGCACAAGCGGCATGTTGACTTGGAACAGAAGGGACGGAGCAGAACTACCAAAGACAAGTTACAATGTACAAGAACTTACGTTAAATGACCGGTGTGGGCGTGTGTGTGTGTCTGTACCTATTTACTCTCCAACTGGATCGAGGGCCGTTGGAACGCTGCGTGCCATCTTAATGATGTCATCAATCACTCTGTGTTTCCATTGGTCAACCTATCTGCCGCCGGCAGGCAGTCTGTTAAAGAGAGCCTGTCGGGCGTTCCTGCAGAAGCTTGTCATCTCTAATCCAAGGCAACGCTGCTGCAATGTCAAGCTTCACTCTGACCGCGTTGATTAACACGGCCGTCCATTAACAGTTGTTGTATTCAAGCTTATATTTGTTATATTATCTAATGTGTGACAATACGATAGCCACAACACAAAATCATAACCTAAACACACACACACAAAAAAAAAACATAGCTCAAATTGAGATTTGAGGTTTTCATCTTATCCTACTTTAGGAATATATTTCCTTTTTTAGGATTTTTTTTTTTTTATGATAACTAATTTACTTTAATAATAATTTTCCTTTAAATAAAAAATTACTGCCTTAAGGAACTTCAGCATTTTTAAAAGCCACCCAACGCTAAGCTTTTGTGGACTGATACAGTGTCACCATGGCCGCTGGCACAATTCAATTAAATGAACTTCATTCATCCCTACTTGGGCAATTTAAATGCACACCAGAGCACACACAAGGGCTCCCATCCCAAAACATAAAGGGAGAAAGAAAAAGGGAAAGAAAGAAAGAGAGATAGAAAAGAGGTAAACATACACGGTACAACGAGACAAAACTGTTAAAAAAAAAAAAAAATTAAAGCGAAAGAGTATGCAGCGCTTCATCACTGCCGGCTTTCCACTGGATGAAGACTTGTCTGACACATCGGGGCATAACCCAGCCTGGTGCCAGCTTCCAAACGAGCCCTGAACAAAAGATTTGAGCCAAGAAGACGTAACTGCTCCAGAGTCATCCCCCAAATCAGCCCGCGAGTTGTGTGCTCTCCGAAAACTCATCCGTATGATTGAATTTTATTTTCACTTCCCGAGCTCTTTTCATGCTCTCTGGTTAAGATGAAGGGGTCAAGCAGATAATCATGAACAGGTAGGGTTTAAGTGTCCTTGGCACGGTATGCTCCAGCAGGTATTGCTGTATGGATGATTGAATCTCAGCCCTTCACTGGGAGGACAACTCACTAACCAAAAAAAAAACAAACAAAAAAAAAAAAAGGCCATCCTGCTGAGGAAGCAACAGAGCTCTAGACCTTGAGTGCAAGTCAGAGATCAGGCTGAAGGAAGCACTTTCTGACTTTCTGCTATGCTAGAATGGAGAAACAAGTCAAAGCGGTGTGCTGAACACTGTTAGCATCCGGGCGCAGAAGCACGTTGCTCTCAGCGAGCTCCCGAGTGTCGATGGGGAACGTCAGTCAGCCCGGAAAACACGACATAGGAGCAGTGTGAGGAAGCAGGAGCTTTGGCAATGTGATCTTTTTGTCGGAAGCTTCTTTTAATTTTGGTTTTCAGCCTAATGTTCTGTGTTTACAGGTGTGTGTGTGTGTGCGTGTGTGTGTGTGTGATTTCAAGAATCCGTATTCAGTGCCAGATAAGGATCATCAATAGTTTTTAATCTAATCTAGACTTCATTACCTCTTCAACGATGATGTGTCCCCTTTGGCTTCATGCCCTACTAAGCCTTTATGCTTTATGCCATGATCATCCCACGACCCTACGAGCCATCATGATCCGAGGGGAAGAGATGCACAAGGACACACACAGAGACAAAGTGGTCAAAGACGAAGACCAGCATGTAAAAACACTCATTTACAAGTAAAATGTTCCAAATTTTCACAAAAGTGTAGAGTGTGTAAATCCACACCTGACCAAATATGAAAGCTGCCACTTGTAGTGACGAGATCAAGGAACTCTATCAGATGGTCAGAAACACAACTTCAGATGGATGCTAATGCTGCTATTTGTCTGTCGGACATGTAATCATGATCCAACATGTGGTGGTAACATGTCACTGTTGGTTCTTCATCATGTTCCAACACCACCAAGTTGCCAGAATGATCACTTAGATGTGAGATGCCGCCTCGGAAAAAAGAAATACTATCAGTATACTCCAGCGTACTGAATAACTAGTAAATGGACCGCAGGCAGGTGGACTCAAGTTCAGGAGTCATCTAATTATTTCTTAACCAGAAAAAAAGAGGGGAAAAAAAAAAAACAGTCTCAGGATGCCATAGAGAAAACTAAGCAGGCAAAAGCTTAACAAACTCGATTAAAGTGGTGAACAAAACTGGGGCTGACTGGAAACGTTTGGCTAGCGTCACAGGCCACTTACAAAGAAGATCTGGGCACATGTGAAGGAAGCAACAGCACTGAAACGCAACTAAACTAACGACGTGGAGGGCAGGGAGGGAGCCCATTGGCTGGAGAACAGCGGGAACAGGGCAGAGCAGATGATGTCCGATTAACTGGGTCCACGCCGTTACCACGCCCCATCCCATGGCGACATCCTGCAAACTGCGACGACCGGCGCCCCACCACACACACACACACACACACAGACACAAACACACATCGGCCGGCAGTTGTCTGGCAGCCAGCTGGAACCCGGCTGGGAGCAGCAGCTCATCGTGGCTTCCTCTGTAGGCTTCTTCTGTGCTGAGCAGGTGGAGTCTGCACACCATTTTTAACAGAGTTCCACCTGGTGCCTGCACTGGATGCCTCGCTCAAACCAGCCGGCGAAAAGCAGCACGCGTGCCTGCATGTGACAATAACAACTGTACAGTACGATAAGATATGTACCTAAAATGCAGTGGAGCAGCCAGCAGGTGATGGCTATTCTCCTCCATCACCAGCTGCAGATAAAGGAGCACACCCCCTGATAATAAACAAGTGAGCTGACGGGGGTACGGCGGAAGACGCATGGCAGGAAGAAAAAAGCAACTGTCGACACATGAGAGAACCGGCTTGAAAAACAGGGCAAAAAAAAAAAAAAAAAAAAGACAGACATGGTCAAATCAGAAAAAAAAGTCCAATCCTGAAAAGCTTTAATTTCAAACAGGACAGTGACACGTAAGTTGAATGTGGCGCAGTGAGAGCACAGTATTTTTTTTTTCCCCTGAAAGGTAGAGAGAAGAACCAAATAAGGGTGCTCGAGTTTAACACGGCTACCTCACACTGATACATGCGCTTTGCTGACGTTCCTCTGATCAGTGAGTTGTGGAGAGGACGAGCAGAACGATGGGACAGAACGCAGCCGGTGACGCAGTGTGATGGAAATCCTGAACCACGGATCTCAGCCGCAACAGCGGGTAGAGATCCCAGCGAGCGAGCCGGCGCGAAAGACGGACAGATGCAGGCCGGGAGACGGATGGAGTTTAAACTAAATTATGGGATGTTAGCTCCTGTGGTAATGCGGGTGATAATTCTTTCTGCACTATCGCTATAGCAACACCGTGCCCATTCTGCTGTTGGCACGGTGATGGTCTGGCCATCCGTTAAGGCCACACTGATTGAGCTGTCAATGCACAGAGTTACAGCAGACATACACACACACACACGCGCACACACACACACACACACACACATTGTGACATGCAGATAAATCATTTCTTACATGCGACTTACACACACACACACACACACACACGTGTCATCTCTGTATCTATCAGTGTATAAATTGCAGTGAGCTGAGAAGGTCAGCTGAAGATGCATGAAGACTTTGAGCGTCAGCTGGGTTCAGTCAGGGAGAACTCAGGCAGCAGACTGAGAGACGAGGAACACACACACACACACACAGAAAAACAGATAAGAGAGATATTGCGTGTCTCTAAGGGCCTCTTGCACTGGTTGTGACCATATATAGGCATTTAAACTAGACAACATGACAGCTCCTCCAAAAAAAGATATCATCGCCCCCTGATGGCTGACTGCAGGATAGTCGGTGAAAACCCCCATGTCCTCCATGTTAGAGAGTTGGACCTGGACCAAACTAAAATACAAACGTATTCGGCCAAACTGGCATTGAATGTGAAATGCTCCCACACTCGTTGTTTTGGGATGCAAAGACGTAGCAGCTGCCACGTTTACATGTTTTTTTGTTTTTGTTTTTTGTTTTTGTTTTTTTTGGGGGGGGGGGTTTCCACTGAGCGCGCCTGTGCCCTCTCGCCACATCTCTGCTTTAAAAACACACATGACAATGACGTTGCCGACTTGTAACTGCTGGTTGTATTCATTAGCAACAGGTTTGGTTTTCAGTAAGTCATTGCAGCCTTAATAGAAAGGCGAACAGTTACAGAGATATGCAGAAGAGCATCTCTGAGCCCACAACATGTCCAGCCTAAGAAGATGGGCTGGAGATCTCCTATTAGGTAATTAAAAGGTCCTAATAAAGTGGTCAGTGAGTGTGCGTGTGTATTTTTGAAAGATATTTCTGTCATTTTAGATTTTATCTGTTTTTTTTTCTCATAAGCTTAGTTCTGATTAATCATTCGATGCTGTAAAGACAGCGGCGTGACGCCATGATTGACAGCAGCTTTGACTGAAATACCAGCACACGTAATTTGGTACATTTTGGTAACTGTCATTATCCATTTCAAACCATTAAAAAAAAAAAAAAAAGTATGTTGTTAAATGGTAGACTTACCATTTGCGGTGGGGTTGGACGGGACCTCAATAAGGCCGCCCCGTCCCCTGCTACTGTGCAGACTCTTGTTCCGAATGACTACGCCAGCACAAGATGGCGGCACTTAATAAGAAGAGCTGCGCTGGCCAGATTACATACAGTCTGTGGCTCTAACACTCTTATGGCACTTCACGGACACACCCCATTACACGCTCGGAAAACTCTCCCAGACACACTGTGGTATGAATCTTATAAGCCTCTCGCGTTGTTTGTTTGTTTTTTTAAATCGCAGTCGCAGGGTTTGTTTGTGTGAGTAGAGGTACATATGCATTCTTGTGAATTGTGTGTATATGAATTATAAACGGACGTGTGTGTGCGCCCCTTTGTGTGGTTGTGCAGGTTGTTTCTGATCTACGTGTGGGTGAGCGATTGTCTATGCGCCACTGTTTTGCGTGTTTGTGTGTATGTGTGTGTGTGTGCACGCAACTGTTAACTGTATGTGCTCCTGCGGTCTGCCGCTGAACAAACTAATTAAGGAACAAACGCCGCTTCAAACCAACCAGAAAATTACCTTCCAACTCTTAACAGGACGACCGAAGGACAGACGAGCCGGTTCTCTATCACAGCCAGTCAAAACACGCAGCCTAATAGAGGCTTAGCTGCTTTATCACACAGCTAGCTTGTGTCATTTTCAACACACCGCTGACTGTAGCATCGGGGCTCGCCGGTTTATACGACTGTTGAGCACAGATGCCGACAGGCAGCGATTCGTGCCGCCGCGAATTTGCGTGACGCCGCGAAAAAGGGGCCCCGCGATCGTTTTTGTGTTCGAAATCCGCTCCGCGTCATCGAGACATTTGCGTCGGCGGTTGCCGATATGCGGAAGCTTCATTACACAAGGAGATAAAAAAAAAAAAAAAAAAGCTTTGTTTTTGTCTCCAGTTGAGCTGCAGATGTTTTCGAGCCTCCTCTTGACCCGGCTAGTAGTTGGGAGTTGTTGACTTAAAATAGATTTCGAGAGTAAATTGCTGGCGAGCGACTGGATCAGTCAATACTTCTACTCCGGCCAATGCTGTGGTATTTCACAGCCAATAGCTTCCAATTAAGCACTGTTACCCAGGCAGATGTCACCGCCAGTATCAGCAGCATCAAGCTGACCTTCTCTCCTCTTCCCTTCTCTCCTCTCTTCTTCTCTTCTCAGTCCTCCTCTCTCGGTGTCACTTTTTATTACAACTTCACTGCTGATGTGACCCGCTAATGCGTTTTTTTTTTTTCTTTGCCGTCGGATTTATTAAAATATTAACCAGAATCCCTGGTTAAGTGTCTTCTAATGGTTTAATTATAAAGGAAATTGTTCCTCTATTGTGGTGCAGAGACTCAACAATTGTTTTGTTTTTTGTTTTTTGTTTTTTGTTCACAGTGAAGACATGTGGCAGTAATCTTCAAGGGCCGTCAGGAACCTTCACGTCGCCTAACTTCCCCATTCAGTATGAGAGCAATGCTCAGTGCGTGTGGATAATTACCGCTTCAAATCCCAATAAGGTAAATCTTTCTCTTTTTCCCTTTTTGTCTTTGTGTTGTTTGTTGCTTTGTTTTGTTTTTTTGAATGGCAAACCTTCAGTTGTCATTTTTCGCAAATGCAGGCAGTACACAGATGTCACATAAAATATGATGATATCCTTTGATACATCAGTTGTATAGGTTTTCTACATTAAAACCGAGCTCAGCGTCATTTTTCACCAGTCAGTTACGAGAAAAGTAAGTAAAATCTGAGATAAGCTCACTGGCAGAGCTGAAAATGAAAGTTTCGCTCGCCATCTGGCGCACCGTGCTCCACACCTTTTCATCCCTTTCCAAATCCATATTTTTTTGTCGGCACTTTTTCAGTCTGCTTCAGACCTTCCACGCTTAGTCCTGTGTATTTTATTGCTGTATTTGTGGCACATAATTTGAAATGGCCCTGCCTAAGACTATGGTGCAATAAGCTGCTGTAAGTGCAAATGATCGCGCCCTGGCCAAATAAGAATGATTAATGAGTGACAATTGCAAAATGCCAACTGCCAAGAGCGCAGTGGCTGTCCACACTCATATCCATGTGCTTTATGATCAGTTCCTCTATTCCAAGCGTTCCGCAATCACCTGTCGGAATCCATCGTCAGTGGTCAAAGGGCGTACACGTGCCTGTACGTCTGCGTCCATATGTGCATGCAGAGGGCACAAGTATCGCGTGTGTGCGGGATATAAAATGCCAAATGTGATGTGTAAAATATGACTCCGGAGTTTTTGACAAAGTTTTCTGACGCAGGGGCCGTTATTGGCCTCAGGTGAATGATGGACTAGAAATAGGGCTCATGAAATATTAGACGAGCAGCATCACTGGCGGAGCAGAGGAATGTCATCTTCAAGTGTGTATTGTTGCGGTGAGCGGGCTGTGTCGTGTGTCATTGTTGCGGTGCTGCCTGGGTTGTCTGCCGGAATTAACTTGCATGCAGGCCCCATTTGAATTTTATACATTCAATGTATTTTTAATTAATATACACCCCCTCTCTCACAGGGATTTATAAACTTAGTTTAGTTACATTTTTACATAATTGAAATGCCACTTAATAATAATTCATGCAGAGGGTACTATAAATTATATGCTCGTCAGTGCATATCAGTGTCTAATTCTGTGTGATTGGTCAACCCTGCAAAGGGGCAGTTGATATTCTGGAAGTTAAATGAATAGCTTTGATTGGCCGCCTTATGCCCCTGGAGAAATGTGATTGGCATTCAGGAGGCACATCCACATTCTACTCAGGGTCACTGTGACGACCGCTCTGTCGTCAATGGCAACACCTGCGTCAGCACCATAGGGATGCACATACACATTGGTGCAAACACAGAGACACACTTTTAATATACATGTATGCTCTTTTCTGAACACACGTACACCGTGTTGCTCTGCTCTTTCTTTCTGCCTTACGCTAACCCTGTCTCTCTCACACATACGCACACGGACACACACACACACACACACACACACACATACACACGCACGCACACACATACAGCTCTCTGTCAGTGCCCAAGGCCTCTGGTTGATGGCCTCGAGCAATACATTGTCTGTTGAAGGCTACCACATGTATGAAGGCTGCAGCACTAATGCCCCCTTTAGCTCCTGTTTGCGTGCGTGCGTGCGTGCGTGTGCACGTGCATGCGTACACACACACACATACTTGTGTGTCTGTGAGTAACAATTTGGGAAGTTATGTTCTTATGTAGGATTATGGATATCGCAAAATGCCACCACCTGCATGCGGAGCAGTTCAGCCGGTGCCGAGTCGAGTCATTTTTCATTGGCCTCCATTTGATTTGAAAGCACTTTTACAGATAGCACCTCATCATGTGCCGTAATGTAACTGTATATCATGGACACGTATTGCGCCTTGTTGAATTGCCTGTATGTCTTACGCCTGAGTCACGTATACAGTCATGTATGCACTCTGTCATGCACAATACTGTATCATGTACTTGTCATGAGCTACGTTGCACCACAGTATACATGTCTTGTGTGGCACTTTATCAGACTAGAAGCTCTGCCTGTCTGTGTACATTTATATCATTTACACAATACCTGCACTGAGAATGATGGACACCCCTTTAGAGCAATGACAGAGCCAGCCGGTGCCTGCGGGGCCGAGACACAAGGACTCATTAACTGCAATGTCTGTGATTTCAGCTGAGAACCTTTGCTGCCTATTATACCTTTCTTTCTGTCCCTTCATTTTCTGACTGTCCCTGAAAAATGTAATATCAATTTAAGGCAGAAATGTGCCCAAAAATATCATTAAAAAAGGAGCGACAAAACAGAGCTGCACATCCAAAGCCGAGCTGACGTGAAATCAGTTTTGGAGCTCTTAAAAGTCACTTTCAGAGATCCCCAGAAGGCATGGTAATAATTATTGTCTGATTTGTTTTTCCCATAAAACGATTTCATTACCTTGTGGATGATCTTTAATAGCACATTGCCTTATTGCCCTTCATTAAAAGCTTCTATAAACATGTGCATTTTGTTCATTTCCAAGATTTTTTTTCCCCAACTCGGCACAGGTGGCGTCCTGTTGAAGTCAAATACCCATTCAACAATATATGTTTCCACGTCACACTTACGAAACCCTTAAATCCTATACACACCTGAAATCCAGATTCAGCATGACCACACGTGCGGAAATAGCCCTCCAGTGACACCCTCATACATGCATCAGGTTAAACATCCAAATGAGTTCTACTTTTTAATACTTTTTTTTTTTTTTTAGGTTTGGAGTTGACTGGCCACCGCAGCATCTCACATGTCCCCTTAGAAAACGTGGCAGCTGTTAGTGTTCTCAGTTGCACTGTCCCAAAAAAAAATTACGAATCTCATGAAGATGTAAAACAGGCAGCATGAGGCGCGAGGCCAAAATGCAGCGCTTTTGACATGACTTTTGAAATTAGTAATTGAATCAGGATTATGATTAAGGCACTGTGTAAAATTGACTCTCTCTTCATCCCAAGAGCAGTGCACAAAAAAAGCCATGTGCAGAGCGAAGTGGCTGCATCGCGGTGTCCTTCTTCCCTCCGGTCATGATTACTGAGGCCACTAGATGGCGTCTCTAACACATAAACGTCAATAGAGGTTGTCTTTCGCCTCTTGCGCTCATCCTGCAGTTATTCCTGCGAGGAAATTTTGATCAAGCTGCAATTGCTGACGCTAGATCAAAACTTTACATAAACCAGATGAGTATGAACAGTTTAAGCCCCTCCGAGGTTGACTAGCGCATCATCGGGCTGTTTGCTTTCCCTTCCCAACAAGCCTGACCAACATGTCCGGGAGCCTCGTTCAGAGCTGCCATCACATTAATCAGTTAGACACATACAATCTTTGGGCTCAACACTAGAATGCAGGCATATTATTATTTTCCCATTTAAACGGTCAGATCAAGACGCAAAGACAGAGAAAGGGATGGGTGTGGAAAAGCAACGGCACGTCCTTTATTTCTTCTCCAAATCGTGTCCTGCTTTCATTAATTTTTCATGTTTCTTGGCAGGTTATCTTTTCATATGGGGCACCTGTGAAGGTGCACATGCTGAAGTGTTCTTTTCAGTTAAACCATGTACAAACTGAGACCTCACAATGCAAATCTGCTCATTGCTCATGGATTTGAATCTTTAGCCTCGTCAGACTTGTCTCGCTGCCATCAGATGAGTGTCATTGCTTCCCAGTGGATTTATGACAGAATATATAGAAGGTGCTTTAAAGTCTTTAATCCAGCAGCGGAATTATCCAGTCAGGTTTTTTTCTTCCTCTTTTTTTTTTAAGATTAATATTACTACAGTGACACTCATTGTGATGTAACAGACACAAACCAGCAGGCAGAACTTTTAAGTTCCATAGAACACAAGGCAACAGCCGTGCAAAAAGTTCTGCTTTCGTGGGGAGTTTTTGAGAGGGTGTTGGCAAATTTGAATGCTTGTTTTTTTGGGATTGCAATTTGTGATGCCGTTGGAACTGTGCAGAGTTATACTGAGACCTTCGGTCATCCCACTCATATGCCTAAGGGGGGCCAAAATATTGTATTGTAACCCTGTAAGCCCGTCTCAAACAGATTCAGCAAAAATTGAACATAAAACTCCTCTTGAAGGGAGAATTCTTTACAGTTGCATTACATTCTATGGTGAACATGCAGTGGTCATGTTATGCTTGATCGGTGTTTACAGGTTCATAGTTAATGCGTTTCACGTGGCTGTGACAAATATTACACAGGTTTAGATGTATTGTAAAATTAATTGCAATGTCCAATGTAACAAGGATGATTTCTGATGGTCATCAAAGTAATATTCGGTGCAAAACCAAATAGTCAAAAAAATATTGGGGCTGACCACTGGTAGCAAACCCATAGCAGCTTGCTAGCGCTGCCGTTTATGATCAGCGTGACTCCTAGAACTAAATACTTTAAAGACATGCTGATAAATTTGGATGTCTGGATCCCCATTTCTTCCATGTTTTTTTTGTGGTGACAGAGAAATTGATTCGGAGATTCAGAGTGCAGATAAAGGATGGTTTGCTAAATTCGGTATAGCAGGCGTGTATTGGGCATGTTGGCAGAAGCAGCCTCACAGTGGGGAATTGGCGTGTAAACAACAGGTAACAGGTTCAGCAGAATGGCATCATGGGCACTCTGGCAGTAAATTAGCTGCGCTTAATTGGGACACTGTTGTGTGAATAAGGAGCAGCTTAGTGGGTAGGTGAGTGGTCAGTTGATCTCCTGAGGTGAAAAAGCAGAGAGTCGAGTCGCGATGTTCTGAAAACCGCACGCGGAGACCAGGAAAAGAGCGAGAGCGAAGAGGGCGAGCGCCACGACACATCCAAGAGCAGGGGAATTGTTCCAGCCAATCCTGCCTCACCCGCCTGCAGAACATCTTTTCTCATTGCTTGCACACGTCCCACCCTGTTTCATCATTTACTCCCTTTCTCTCATTCTGTCCGTTTCCACCATCTTTTTCTTTTCTTTTTTTTTTTTGAACACTCCATCCATCCCTTTTGCCAACCTGCCACAGGCCCAGTCCTGAGAATTACCCAGATTCTTCATTAAAGAGCTCAGCCTGAAACCAGCCATTAGTATGGAGAAAGACGGAATGCGCATCCTGAGAGGGAAGAGTGGAACACGTCAGTGGGAAAAGAAGAAAAAAAAAATGCTTTTGACTGTTTTCATCTGCACGACTCAATCTGTGCACCCGTTCTCACACACTCTCACTGTCATACTTTGGAAGTCAGAAAAACACTTTGTTTCTCTGCATCAGCATCATTCCCGTCTCCCCTCTCTTCCGCTAGGTCTGCCTCCCGCTCATCATCCTCCCTCTTAGATTAGATGTTAATGGGGTTCTCTGCCTCGCTGCAGTATTGTTTCATTTAGTTTTTGGCAGAATGAGCCTTTAGAGCCATTTCAGGGTGGGATTATCTTCTCTTGTCTTCTCTTGCCTTCTCTTCTCCGCAGACCAATCGTCATCATCATTATCTGGTCATGATGTACATGATAAAAAAACCACCGGTGAAAGCTGCACATGAAATGTGTGCGACAGGCAATTTTTCGAACACTGCCCGCATTATCAATGCGCTAAATCATGGTCTCTATATGAAAGAAATGGTCAACATCAATTATTAACTGGCTCCTCATCACCTCTTAAACATCTTTGTGCACAGAGAGGAACCATAGAAGTGCTGCTGCCATGTTGAATATCACCCCCTTGCAAAAGCCAACAATCAAATTAACGAACATTTCTAAAGACTGACTTCCCCCACAGGAAACATTGCTATTGATAATCTTGATAATCTGTCCTGTCTGTAACTATTGTGATTATGAGACACACATCCAGTAATAAAATGTTAGGGTTAGGGTTATATAATATTGCATACATCTCAGAAAGCCTAGTCGGAACTGCGATGAAATGTTTTTTTTTTTTTCCATACGAGGAGCCGACGATGTCATTGGTGGTTTGAGTTTAGCGTTCAGAATGGCCGAGAGCGCGCAGCATCGAAGGGATCTTCAGTTAAGATTGTGCAGAATGTATGGAATCTTGGGTCGTGTCTTGTGTTTTGCCGATGCGGTAATGGGTAAGGTACGTGAGTTTCAACTGTTGGTCATCGAAGTTCTCGCAGTGGTGCATAAACAGCAGAGAAAAGCTAGCACCACAACGACACCGCGAGGTAATGAACGACTGATATGGTAAAAAAAAAAAAAACTGGGGTTGTGCCGCCTTTGTTTCATTCAAATGTACCGAAATCGATAGTGGCCTTTAGACGCCAGACACACACGCTGCAGGACCACGTGTAAGCGTCCAGACAGATATGAGTCCGCTTGCGGGGGACCCACTCCTCTGCGGTGTCAGCCGTTAAATAGCTCTTGCATCTTCTTGCCAGCCGAGAAAAAGTGCAGCTTTTCTCTCTCTCTCCAGTGCTCAGGTTAAAGGAAGCAAATAAACAAATAAAAAGAATCACAAAATGTCGTAAAAGAGCACTTTGGTTCAAATACATTTTTCTGCGGTTGCGTAGCAACAGTAAAAACCACGCATAGCCCATAAGTTCCTATTCAGTCGGTATGTAAAAAGGAGGTGCCTGGCGGAGCCACCTCAACGAAACCGAAGTGAGAGGAAGAACGCTAAGTTGTGATGGGCTGGATCCATCAGTCTTCATCGACAAAAAAGCCCGACTCTTCTTCCAATTTGCCACAAATTTATACCATCTAGACTTCAGGCGCGTTAAAGGGGAGCGGGTGGCAGAGGGTTTACTGTAATTCCGTCACACGCCATCTATTACTCCCCAGCCTTGACTGTGCCCGCCTTACTTCACTGGCGATGCCGCTTGCCAGGTGTTTCAGATATTTCCTGCAGTAAGTGTATCTTCAAGGTATTCCTGATCTTATTATGGTATGGGCAGGGAGGAGCCTCCCTCACCTCATTGTCTCCACGACAACCAAAGGAAGTGCTTTATCATGCAGAAATCCAATTCTATCGCCTCATTGGCTAGAAGCCATAGATGGATGGAAAGAAGGAACGCGGCAGCCAATTAGAAAGAGAGAGACGGAGAGGGTGACAGAGAGAAAAGATAGAGAAGAAAGAGAAATAGAGGAGGAGAGGGAGAAAGATGGATGTTTGCATGAACACCAACCAATTAGAGCAAGGGAGAAATATTTTGTGTGCAGTTTCATCGCGCACGCACACACACACACATTCACATGAACCACACAAAGAGTTGCAGGAGGCGCGCATTAACATCAGCCCACACGTTGTCTGTTATGAGGATCCAATCTAAGTTCAGTGCAGAGTTCACGCAGGCAGTGACGAGGTAGAAAGTTGCTAGATTCCGGTTTGGTTCGATGCTGCACAAACACGGCTGGCGTGGCAGCGGCCTGCTGGGCGGACGCGCGAGGGGGCAGATAGTCCAGGTTCCGCTATCCCAACATGGAGGTCTCACTCTGTCTCCATGCACAACACAGTCAAAGGCAGAGTTCCTGCTGTTTCTGTTGTTTTTTTTTAACCCGCGCAGGTCATGACTTCTTGTTGAATGTTTCGTGGTTCTATGAGGGGTTTAGATATGTGCTGTATGTCCCAACGGCATTTGTTTGGGACAATGTGGTTTCGACGAACGCCCGTGGTTTGGGGAGAACATGCGCTGCAGCTCCTTGTTTGCCTGCTCATGAGAATAAGAAGATAAAATCACCCTTAGCGCTTCATTCTCATGCAAAACAACCCAGTTGCAAAGTGTGCTATTTACTGAAGGTCATCGTGTCACATGAGGCTCGGGGAGCCGAAGCTAGCAGGACGCTGTACACGTTTAACCCAGAACCAGTTGCTCCTGACTGATTGTAGGATGTGGCAGACTTTCCGGCCTGGTTGTCATTCAGTTTGAGGGGAAACCTGACAGCTTTCCTGAGAGAGCGATGATTGCGCTGTTTGATGATTGTTTGGATTAGTAGATTAGAAATTGTTGCTGCGGTAGAAAGATTAGTTTTTATACAAACTGCTGAATACTGGCAGTGGTCCAAACTCTCTGCCATCTTATTGACCAAACAACTGATAAAGTGAAACAAGAGTAGATAGAACTGGCAATGGGGGGGGGGGGGAACAAAACAAAAAATCACCATAGTCGCGGCCCGAGTAGGATCCACTGATTTTGGTGATGAACTCTGAGATGCAAATTAAGATTTATCGCGTAGAATATTGTACACGGCTTCATTTAATTTGATTTGCTAAAGTCTGAACCCCAAATATTCCCAAACGGGAGACGATCTCTCTCCCTCTCTCTTGTTTTTCTACTCTACTGTATCTCCACCCGCGCTCGCCATCGCTCTCAGCTCCACCGCCTGCCTGCATCACGCCGCCTGCATCATGAGTGACTGACCTCTACTGGCAGATGTTGTGCACTACAGTACATCAAGTTAATATGTTTTTGATGGTATTAAGCGGTTTCGAACCTTGCACCCTCAAGTCCAGTGAATATGTACATGATGTAGCCTTTGATATACACATTTTTTCTTCTACATTAATTGCTGTTTAGTGTCAGCTGTGCTGCTGTATTTAGACCTGCTCTGGGTTCCTAGAAGTATTGTTGTAAGTATAGATAACATCAATCATACACCTGTGCGTGCCAGCCTGTGTGTGTGTGTGTGTGCGTTTGACAGAGATTTTAACAGGTTTGCAGGGGGTGTTTTAATCCAGTCTGCCGCCTTACATGCTGATAAGACTGAGTCAGCATTGTGAGCAGCACAGCATCTTTGCAGCCCCCCCCCCCGCCACCCCGGCCACCCCTCCTCCTTTGTTTAGCTCCTTTCCGGTCACATCAGGTGATTGTGGTGCCGGTGCTTTGTCATGGCTTTATAAACTGATGAATTTATCTGAGGCAGACCTAATGTCAGGCTAAGTGTAGATGTGCTTGTGCTGCAAAAAGAACATTTAGGCCATGATTGAGCTTCAGAGGCGTGAAAGAGATGAAAACCAACCCTGCGAGAGAGACGTAAATCAAGGCGGCAGTGCTAATCGTGAAACAGCAGGTGAGGAGAAATTGATACTGTTTTGGGGAACTCATTTTCTTTCCATATAGATGCAGTGATTAAGGTAATAGTGAGGGTAAGCTGTTTATGTTTCAACATGTGGTGTTGCGTCTCAGGGGTTTCAGGTTGCAGATAGCAACGCGAGACATCGCTCTATTCATGGTGGTTTTACTCAAACAGAATATAGAATGCAAAATCAAATGCTCAAAAATAAGAATGCTATCGCTATGCATGTAAATATGTGGACCGTTAACACCCTGGCACACAGGAGACTCTGGCCCCTCTAATGTTTTTGAAGTCCTCCGGCGGAATATTGAATCTGGAAATCTTAAAATTCCTCACGAGGAGGGAGGAAGAGGAGGAGGAGGATGGGTTGGCAGACGGAGGTTCCCCCGGGGGTCAAGTCAGGATCCATGTTTGAAATATTCTAACATTGTACATTGCGAGCATCAAAGATGTGCTCATTATTGCCCCCTCCTCCCCCCGTTCCTCTCTGTTGCCTCCTCCTCCTCTCTCCTCCCCTCTCCCATCTGCCGCCATCTTCCTCCTTCTCTCCCTATCTTAACTCTTGAGTCTCTTTCTCCTCTCGCCGCTTCCCTCTTCTCCTCTGCCAAATACGTTTCCCTCTGGTCTTAGATGAAACAGAAAGTGTTGGTTTAATAATTCCTGATCAGAGTTTTGAGCTGTGTGCTGATTCTGACAGCTTCGAGTGCAACTGCAGGAGATGCTCCTCACCTCTTCCTATCTGCTCGCCTCCTTTTTCTTCTCGCTATACTGAATGGAATCGTAGCACACTAATGAATTCAAGGTTTTTTGTTTTTTTTGTTTTTTTTTAACAGCCGAGATTTACCTTTGATCAGGCGTAATTCAATGAGACGAAAGTGTCTTTTATGTGTTAGGAGGTGAAAAATTCAAACACAAAAACAAGGAAGGAGCATATACTCACTGTGAATTTTCAGAGATTATTCATGCAGTGCCTTCCATTTTCAATTATTTCAGTTGCTGTGACACGTTTTAGAAAATTGATTTACGTCGTTGTCAACAAAATGTGTGTTGCATATATTTACATACAGTATGTATAAGGGCAGCTGCCAGAAAAAAGAAAAAAAAAAATTCAAAAGGAAGACATACAGGAAAGGTTGAAAAAAAAACACGAGGCGGAAAAATATATATTTTAAGAGGGAAAAGTTGAGATATTATCGGGATTAATTTATTTTTGCTAAAAAGAAAATGGGGAAAAAAAGAAAAAAAAAACCCTCCTCTGATCACTAGTCTGCTGCAGTTGTCGTGGCACAGCGATGAAAGCGAATGTTGCCGTGAATTCTTGACTGTTCCAGCCACAAACATACAGCTCCGTTCCGCATTGACGTTCAATGGTCTGCGTCAGAGATGCTTCCGTCAGCTTCAAAATTAACCCGAGTATCTTGTCTGTCTCGCCCCCGCCCGAACTTCAGGTGATCCAGATCAACTTTGAAGAGTTTGACCTGGAGATAGCTTACGATACTCTGACTATCGGAGACGGAGGGGAGGTGGGAGATCCAACAACCATCCTACAGGTGTAAGTATTCTTTCATCCTTTGATATGATTCCCCTCATTCCGTGTGAAGGCTTCTTCGTGGATGGCGTGGGTGATGTCAGGGCAACCTGCCTCGGTGCTCTTAAAAGGAGGAGGCTGCAGATCCTGCTGCCTTTTAGACAAGAAGACAGCATGAATGAAGCGACTAATGATTTCATGAGGCTGTCGGCTACAGACACTCAAAGAATCATCTTTAAACATTCACCGGTCAACGTGGACCTCTTTGCTGATGACTACGCCTCCTTTAAAATCGCACTGTTATTTGCATACCACTGCAAAAATGGGGAGTTTTCCATTAAATCGTTTGTTGTGTCAAGGGTTCTCACCGCGTGTGCTATCCAAGTCTTTCGTTTGCTTGTTAGAAAAATTCAAAATCATCATATCGGCGGTGACTGTTAACGCAAAGCCAACAATCCCATCAGCCATTGCTTTTTGCATCTGTGGACAGTAGCCAAAGTCACGGAGCTTCCGGCGTTGGCCAGCAGATACGCAGTTAACAGATAGCCAACACCCGAACTTAAGACTTCCGCATCTTTTTGCCGCGCATTTGTTTAGCAACCAGAAATACAATATTGGAGTCGGAGTTGAAAGATGATGTCTTCCACCGTTTTTTGTTTGTTTCGTTTTTTCACGACGCAAACAAACGCAGGCAGCAGGTGAACGTGCGAATGAAGGCCCATTAGTCGGAGATGGCGGATCTTTTGCTCTCCGCGCTGATATTTCACCTGTTTGCAAACCGAACCGACTCAAAAGGGAACGGTTGCACAAACAGAAAAAATGCCAGAATGCTCCCGGAACACAAAATGGTGTCGCTCACTTACAGATTTGTGTATTCATATGCAGAGTCTCCATGAAAATTACATCTCCACAAAAACATTCATTTCCCGCTGCCTCATTTGAAGGAACCTCCCACCTGATTGCTCATCTCCTCCCACCAACGCACCGCGTGCTTGGTGGGGGAAGAAAAGTGGGTGAACGATGAATTCAGCTCAGAGATATGATGCACCAGTTAGAGGCAAAATATGTCGCACAATTCATGCAGATCGGTCTTTGATTTTAGATGTGAGGGCACAAAACACGCATTCGCTGCCAAGCAATCAAGTGCAGATGCTCACAAATGATTCTTAGTATCACTAGTGTTTTTACTCAGCTTGATGCCACTTTTGCTTTTCTTTTTACCGTCATGATATTAGGACCCAGAGAGTGTCAGACTATTTCCTCTGACAAGCTTGTTATTTTAAACTTTAATAATAAAGTATAAAAACTTGGATATTGAACTTATCACAAGTTACAAATTCCCAAAGGAAACATTACTCCCAGCATTCGACCTATTTTCCAACGACAGCCGTGCTGAGGGATGGTAGGGCACCCACAGCCATTCCCGCCAGTACAGGCTCTGACCTCTAACCTCAAGGCCATGCCTCCATGGAGGACAGGGAGCTTCGCTGACATTTTGAAATCACAATTCAAGTTTTAATGTGAAGTCATGCAAGAAAAGTCGGACTCATATACAAATCTCAAAGTCTATAAAATTAAAAGTGGGTGTCTTATGTAAATAGGCTCAAAGCTTTTTTTATTTTTATTTTTTTAATGCTTGAAAATCATGCAGCTCCTTGTGCAGGCGACTGTAGTTGTGGAAGTAGGTTCCTCTTGTCATAGCAGGCGGGACATCTGCACCAAAATGATGTTCCCAAACTAAGTCTTGGGAGATGAAGGTGACAGCGTTCGGCAAATGCGATGCTTTTGTTGCGTTTTGGCATTCCCACGTAATGGTGTCATAAAGCAGATTGTGGATAATGACCAGCCGCTCCCATTAAAAAAAAAAAAAAAAGTAAAAAGAAATAAAGTAAAGTAAAAACCACCACCAGGTTTTCTCTCAGCAAAGCTTTAAACTCTCCCTCTTCTTTTGTTGCAATTAGTCACCTTGTAAAACAGCGCTCGGCATCATGCGCGCTCCACTTAAAAAGATGAACTGTTCTTGAATTTCCTAAATGCTCTGCGGGGCCCGAGAGGAGAACAGATGCAGAGTCTTTTAAAAGTGGATCATTTTAATTCACTTTGCAGACGGTCAGCTTTCATGTCTCAGAGGCTGAAAAATGGCGGGATAGTGTGAATGCGCTCCGAGCAATTAGCTTTCCTGAGGCAGCAAAACCGAAAGTATTCAATTCCAGCGCCGTTTGCGCTGGCAATTTGCTCACACTCCTAGCAGCACTTGAGGACTTGATTATGGTCATGATGCAATTGCATTGATGAAAATTACACTTTTCATAATGGTAATTGATGCGGTCGGATTGATGGCAATTATTTAACAGCGGCGCCCTTTGTGTTGCAGCCTATCGGGTAGCTTTGTCCCCGACCTGATCGTCAGCATGACCCACCAGATGTGGCTGCACCTGCAGTCGGATGAGAGCGTGGGATCCATAGGGTTCAAGATCAACTATAAAGGTAAGTAGCGAAACAAGAGAGGGAAACAGTATCCAAGTCAAATTGAGTTTCGAGATGCCTTTATTTAGCCAACTTTTTTTATTTTTTTTTATTCGTTTTTTTTGTACTTCACCCTACCCTGCAGGATGGGAGGCCTGTTGCTTTATGCTGCAATTGACTGCAACTCACAGAGCTGACTAATGTGATACCTGTGAAAGGAAAAAAAACACAGAGCTCCTCTCACAAATGATAGATCGGGTCCTCAGGCAGTAGAAGCCGCTCCTGCTTGACTCGGGACACTTGGGGACCGACTCTCCTGAACGGCCCCCGCGCATCCAAAATTAATGGCTGAGCCACTGACCAAGCATCACTCGAAACTGGTCCCAGCCGCGTGGATGGTTGTGTTTCCAGCTGCTCGACTGCATTCTCGATGTTCAGAGCTTCCAAAATCGGAGTCATCGGGAGTCCCGATGCCTCTGGTATCCCGAGGCGTCTGACTGCGTTAGATTGTCATGTCAGTAATTACGCATTGATGATATCGTTTGAGCGCCGCGCTCAGACCAGAGGAGCTCGGTGTTACAGCTCCAGTTTGTCGTATGGAGTTTGATGTCAGAGCTCTTAGAATTGGCTTTTCATATCTGCATGTTTACCAGAATTAGTTTGCCAGGCAACAGCTGACCTTTATTCCGGTATCTGCGCGGAGCGGTTTTTGTCCCCTCTGCTGATTCACGATTCAAAGGCAAACAAACCAAACCTTCCCACAGTTCTCTGCTTGATAGATTTGATATGAATTTGATTACAGCCCGTGGAACGCAGAGATCATTGCTGTGCTGCAGATGGACTTTGTGTGCCTCATTTGAGTGTCAGCATTGGTGGATTTATTGCTATTTATTGAGGTCAGAGCTCTGAGTCTGGTAATATTCCAGACGTGGTGGGACAATGACACATTATTTTGATGTATTGTTGCCCTTTCTACTCTGAATCACGTAATTGTGATTTAATAACCACACTGACAAATTAATTTCTAGTTTGAATACATTATTGTGTTTCCAGTATGAAAGTAGTTTATTTACACATATATCATATACAGTATATTACAATGCTTACAATAGTTACAACACTTACAATAGACATGTATATTTTGTGTTTTTATACCCAGAAGGGACAAAAAAAAAAAAAAAAGAAAACACACATTGGTGTGTGTGTGTGTGTGCGTGTGTGTGTGTGTGTGTGGTCACTCAAACCCAAGCGCACTTTGAAAAACACCCGAGCGTGATGTATGTGTTTGTCTCGGAGTGGTGGCTCCATCACCCACAAGATTTACTGTAAAGGTGGGTGCCCTCGCGGGTGGCTGTCTGGGCCATTTTTTTTATTATTATTTATTTATTTATTTTTGCCTGTTTTTGATAAACGTGAGAAACCAAAAAGGGCTTTCTGTCAGTGTGGTTCTGTGCCACATCCCTTAGACCTTGGCTATGAAATATAAACGTTATCAGTGCGTCTAGCCTCGCTGCAAAGTCCCTGATGCACTACGCAGCGTGTCTGTCTTGTGTGTATGTGCGAGACAGGTCCTCCATCAGTGAGCCAATGAAGCCCCACCAACAAGTCACTCGCCTCCGCCGCTCCTTTAATCCCCCCCTACTTCCTCCCTCTGTCTTTCGCGCTCCCGTTTTTCCTTATTTGCTCCCTCCATCCCCGACGTTCCTTCCCTTCTTCCTGAGGCTTTCTCCATCAGATGCCCTCAAATGCACCGCCGCCGTCTCCCTCTTTCCACCTTCCCCTCGCTCAGCCTGGTTCCTGCCTCGCCTGTCGGATGACCAGTCCCTCCCTCTCTTTTTCACTCTGTTGCTCCCCCTTGCGTTTCTGTCTCTCTCTTCCTTCTTTTCTCTGTCTCACTCTAGCCGTCTCCCTCTCTTTTTTTCCCGTCACTATTCATCTATTATTAAAGCCAAGGTCGCCTACATGGCAACACTTTGACTCTGCCGCCTGTTGCGAGACATACAAATCTCGCACACGCACGCACGCACGCACGCGCACACACGCGCGCAAACACACACAGCAGTCCAGACAGTCTGCTCAGTAATCCTTCAGTTCACTGCAGCCATGGCGTGTCACATCCTTAGATTTAAGGTAGCACTGCAAGATTATTGACATAGTTTTATATTACAGTTTTGGTGAGTTTCTGCCAGCGATGTGAATAATAACGTTTATCAAAAGGCGTGTAGAGCTCTTCAAACGCCATAAAGAGACGATGTCGATGCTTTAGAGCAGAATTTGCGTGTGATTGTTAAAATCTACAGTGTATGTTACAAGCATTATAGTCGTCTTGAATATCTTTATAGTTTGCTACGAACAACATCGAAAACGGCGTCTTAGTAATTTTCATTTTACGTGAAATGAAAAATAAATCCATTGCGTTGTCGCATGATTGCATGTCAGGGTTTCTCCGGGTTATGTATGCATACAAAACGATATCTGACTAAAATTTTGCTGCTTTGAAAATGAAATAAAACAACCATAGTATGGTTACAAGGAGTCATTTTCACATTGATTATATTTTCCTATTTTCCTTTTCTCTTCGGGGTAGGGGAGATTGTATTATTATTGTATTATTATTATTATGTTTTGAATACAAAACTTTACGGAAACTGATAGCACATAACGGTTATTTCCAATGTGTTATCTGTAGAATTCATGTCTTGTATTAAATATATGAACAAGTGTTGTCATTCAGTATGAATAGCCAACAACTTGAATAATGCCTTAAGAGTAAAATCCATGGCATAAAATCATGCCTGTCACTATTTTTTTTTTTTTTTTGTATTTGCAATCAGCGTTAAAGTTGCGACGCCTGTTTAAATTCTTTTGCGAGATCTCCAGCGGTATTTCATCAGCACACCTGAGGATTTTAAGGGCTCCCACGCAGAGCCACATTTTAGGCCACCGCCGGCGCCCGTTATCATTTAACTGCGGCAGCTCTCAGTGTGATTGACGCAGGACTCAGCAAGTCCCACACAGGTCAAACCTGGTCCGCTGACAAGTACGGAGCGGACTCCTGTGAAATAGGCGCGAGCTCTCATTCGCCCGCCGTTCACCTGCTTGCCCAGTGAAGTCGCATCTTGACCAGCAATGTGGCAGGTAAACACACCTGTACATCATAGTTATGGAGCTGTCAGGGGACTCTAGAGGGTTACCGCGTCTTTTATAACACCAGGTATGTGCTTTGACTAGCAACGCATGGGGTTGTAACAGGCCATCGCGTCCATCAGGATACCATCATTTCCTGAGATTAAATCAGAACTCAGAGGTTCACATTTGCTTGTGCTGCAATCTTCCTGGTGTGCACGGTTTATTGCCCTGGTGAGGTTTGATACCAAAGTAAAAGCTCCTTGAGCAGCCACTCTGTCAGAAAAGCAGCAGATGAGCAGCTGTTTTCGGTTTACAGTTTAGCCACTTTGTTTTTTGATAAACGAGGCGGGCAGAAATAATTGTGACGGCGATGTGGTTCCATTTCCGCACAACAGCGGCGAACGGCTCACGCTGGCTGCTCCGGTTGGTAACATTAGGAAAGGCAGGAAGAGGTTTATTTATAAAGCACCGTTCAGACACAAGGTAATTCCAAGTGCAAAGGCATAAAAATGTATGTGAAAATTGAATGCCAGTTAGAGGAGTACATAAAATGCATTTCAAAGCGAAAGATGAAGGGTTAGCATTTAAAGACCACACAAGCAAATGGGCGAAATAATAAAGAAGGTTTGTTCAGAAGCCCCAGTAAATAATAACGTTTGGAGCCCCGCTTTAAATGAACCCACTGTTTTTACTGACCTGAGATGTTCAGGAAGCTTGTTCCCACAGGTAGCGCAGGATTTAGAAGCTGCCTCACGTTGATTGGTTAAGGTCCAAGACCATGTCCTGCTTTGTAGAGGAGGAGTAGGATTTTAAATTTGACACACAGGGAGCCAGCGCAGTGATTTAATAACTGGTGGAATGAGCTCCACTCTCTTGTTGAGGAATGTGGCAGCTGCGTGCTGGATAAGCTGCAGCTGTGTGTGTGTGTGTGTGTGTGTGTGTTTGTAAATATATATACTTTTTTTTTTTAAGAAAATGTCCTTACAAAATGCCCTTTACGAATGTAGGCATCTGAACATGGCATGGGAATTGATTTTTACATTTAAATAAAAAACAATATGGTAAGATAATTGTTGAATTAACAAAAAAAAAGCACTGAATAGCTTTTGCAGACAAAAAAAAAAATCACCTATCATAAATTATATCAAAAATTGGGTTTTTCCTGAAAACCTCAACCCTGGATTACCAATCTGCCTGGAAATAAATGGTGTCGTGCAGTAACAACAATAATTGAAAATCACCTCTAGTCCGTTTATATTGAAATACAGGTCAATGGTGATTTTGTGAAATGTTTCCCGGCGATGACTCATTCTCGGGAGCTTTGGCAGGAGCATCCTTCTAGCATTTCCCCATCGTGCCGGGTTGCATAACGCTGCGCTCCTGTAGAATACAGCGAGTGCAGCATAAACACCGAGTGCCTCCCTCGCTGCCAGCTGTGAGAGAGGGCTCGTGTGTGATCGCATTATGACAAACGTTGTGTCTTGTGTGGTCAAGGTGCTCGATGTTAAGACGGTTATCTCATGGCTTTCCGTGCGCTTACTTGCTGTTACTCTGCAGTATCGACCCATAGATTTATTTTTTTATTTTTTTTATTTTCAATCACATTTATGAAACAGCTTTCTGTGGCGGGTAGAAATCCTCTGAATGCGTATGGTGTTCTCCCCCTGCGTCATAATGTCAGGTCCTATGTTTGAGATTTTATTTGACTTTTTTTTTTTTTTCCCATCTGCTTTCCATGGGTTTAATAGCTGATGTATTTATTGGTAGGAAAGATGTCAAGGTGGGTTTTTACTGGCCTGCTGACCCCTAGGTGGTCTGATACGTGCTGAGAGAGGCTGCAGCCTATGCACATGTTCTGTGTGTGCTGTTAGTGACGTGTGTGATGCGCTGCTGCTGCTGTGTCTGCCAAACTTCTCAAACCATTCGTACCAAACACGCTTCTCGGTTCTGCCTTTTCTCAGTTCAGTTGTTTTTCCTTCTACCTTCACTTTGATTTGTCTCTCCATCATGAATAATTAGAACTGCAATTCTCTTTAAACTTTACTTTTTTTTCGATTTTGCATTAGGAATGTACGACAAATGTTGATCAAAAAAGGGTTTCACACTGCGCATCGGCAAAATATGGCAAAAATATCCAGCCCACAAGAAAGAAAGAAAGAAAATGGCTAATAATATCATAATTTGATAGTGGAATTTAGTGTAATTTGTAATATTGTATTGTGATCTTCTCAATCTAACCTCAGTAAAGCTGATTCACACATGAAGCTATTAAAAGAAAAAAGGCATTTCAAGCAGAAAGTTATTGTATTTTCACACCCAGGCCTGCTTGGCTGGCAAGTAGCCTATTGGAAAGCAATCTGTTACGTCCGCCATTTAACGTAATGCAACACCATGTGTTTCATGTAATTAAATTACCCAATGTGTGGCCCCTCTCCTACTTTATCTAAGTCAGTGCAGCCCTCTGGAAGAAAAAAGAGAAAAGTTTCCCACCACTGCTGTAAACTCTGAGGTTAGCACTGCTGGTGATTGAGCATTAAAGCGGTAAAGCTTCGATTCTCAGCATATCTATTCATGCAACTAATTTAATTCTACAGGAATAATTGAGGGCAAGCCCTTCTTTTAATTGTTGCACAATAATTAGGTGCAATTAAAAGCAGAGCGCAATAATTATAGATATTGATACACACCGAAAGAGAAGAGAAGAAGGCAACAAAAGGAGAAAAAGCATACCAGCCGCAACGGAAAGTGGTTAAACATGGTTATATTCACAGTCCGGGAAGCGTGCAATCATGTCTTTAAATTGACCTATAGTTATAGTTGATGTGTAGGTCTTTGTGTGTGTGTGTGTGTGTGTGTGTGTGTGTGTGTGTGTGTGTGTGTGTGTGTGTGTGTGTGTGTTTGTGTTTGTGTTTGTGTTCCGAGCATGCGGCACAAAAGTGAAAAGCTGCTTTTTTTCCTGCTTTTGCCAATCGCCCGTTTGAAGCTCTTGGTGATGGCACTTTTGCTGTGATTTCATAAGGAAGCGTCGTTTCTACTTACAATACTCGACATGTACAGTATATGTATGCGATACTCATAGGACGCAAGTTATTTCAAACAAAAACTTGGCCACAAATAGACACCAATGCCACTTTAGATCGGAAAAAAACTCTTAAGTTACTTTACAAAGGATTATTCCCACCTCACACAGCGGTTGATGTGCTCCTCCAGTTGAATGGGCACGATTCCTATGATGTCGACTGGTCTAAATATGGACGCCTCGATTGAGGATGCAAGTTGATAAAAGAAACGCCCGGGCAGACAAACTGAACCGCAATGCAGTTTTATTTGGCACCAAACAAATTTATGGGACAACAAAACTTTTACAAGCATTGTTAAGCTCAATAAGAGCCACCCCTCATGTTTTTATGTATAAAATATTCATCCTGCCGCGAGGGTAATGACGCTGACCCCTCGAATTTTGTGTAAATATTCCTCGCGCCCTTAAGTTTGTTTTGGTTCCCGGTCCTGTTGCCGGGTTCGAGTGAAGTTGCTGAGCAGGAGTCTCTTAATCACACAGCGCTAAAGAGCATTTCATTCGCGGTGACTGAAACACCATGAAATATTAAGTCATGAAATATTCATTTCACAGCATAACTAGAAATGTAGTCCATTTTTACACTCAATAACCCTGGTATTGGGCTGGTGACTCAAAGCGGGCCGATCGTGCGTGCGTGCGCGTGCACGCCTGTGCATGTGCGCAAGCGTGTGTGTGTGTGTGTGTGTGTGTGTGTGTGTGCAGGTGCTTCAGGGGTAACCTGTGAAGGGTATGGCTTACTTAATCACACGGTTGTAAACAGTGTTTCATTTTCTAGTCATGAATTATTGACTCGGGTAATATGCCGTCCTTTTGTAGCCACCAGTGTCGCTAATATTGAAATACTGTATCTGTGCCGCTCAGTCCAAATTCGTTGCAAAAATAAATAAATGAAATCATGGATTTTCTCCCCCCACCACCTCCTCATTAATACTTAATAGTGTATTCCACACATATCAAATCCCATATACCTGAGCAGGAACAGTGACTGAGGGCTCCTGGTTCTCATTTTGACCGATCATTTAAAATGTTAATGGCAACTTTAAGCAAACATCAAAGTTTAAACAGGCAGGGATTGAGCGAGCGCTGGCCTACTTACATATAACATACAAGATATGACTGTTTCCCTCATTGGTCCTTTAAAAAGGCTCATCAAGAAGCGGCTCCAGATGGCGCCAAGCGAATTAGACTCTCGTAAAGCAGAGGAGATGTTTGGCGTCTGCGTCTTTAATCGCTTTTAAGTGTTGTATTCACTGCCTTCGATTGCGTTTTCTCCCATGTTTTAATCTTACCCGGCCCGTTTCTGTAAATGGATCGCTCTGCGGCGTAACATTTGTTGAGTTATTTATTTGTCAGACTGCTCAAACAGGAGGCGGCAATTTAGAACTTCCAAAAAAAAAAAAAAAAAAAAAAAATTGCCTCTCTCACCGGCACTTTCTGTGCGGAGATGATTGCAGAGAATCTTGGCAAGGACAGGCACATCCTGAAATCCGCCGGTGGAATGACACGCCTATTATGGGTCATGAGATGTAGCGAGGAGCCGCGGTCGAGGACCTTCAGCAGCAGTGCGGGGAGATGTTTTTCTGCACCGTGATGTCCAGATCAAAGAACCCAATTAGCACCTGGGATCCTCGAGTCCAATTTAAGATATCATTACGCCACCCGGCATTTTTGCACCACTTTATGTCACCGCCGCCGTCAGACATGCCTCTGCTTTTAATGAGAACGGAGAAATTGATGTCTTTCTTATACAGATCTCCTATAAAATCAATCACGGGGGAGCTCCTCTGTGGCCCCGTGTGGGAGCCGCGAGAGGCAGAAGAAAAAAATGTCAGTATTGCAAGAGTAATAAATGAGATCATTTTCATTCACCAGACCGTCCTGGCTGATATCTGCAGTGTGAACAAGTCAATTTGAGCCACTTCCTTTAAGGTAGCAGCTCCAGACAACCGCAAGCTAATTAAACAGGCTCGGATCCTTCATTTCTGCTTCACTGCAAACGTGCTGTAGAGAATATCCTCTTCTCCTCCCCACAGTTACAGCCCCCTTTCAGATTAGCGTTGTAAGATATGGTTCCATGTGTTAATGCATCTTGTTTAGCGGTGTTGGTAGGGGGATACACTCGCTGGAGGCGGCTTTTAGGATATGATAAACATGAGAGTACAGTGTGCATGTAATTACACAACCACACGTTCAGCATTCAATCACTATTAGTAGCCTCGCAGTAAAATCCATTTCACTATGGTCACAAAAGAGAAACAGCCAATAAGTTTGTTGGGTTTTTTTCCCCCCCTCCAATCTCATTATCCTCCAAAAATCTATTACCTTCCCTCTTAAATCTTTAGCGCATTCACACACCTTTTATATATGTGCGTTTGTGTGCATGCGTGTGTATTCCCATGTGCGTGAGCGAGATGGAATATTGTGGAGAATGCAGCAGGGCTCAATGTGCAGTTACGAACGTAATATTGGACTTGTACGCATACTGTACACACACACACACACACGCACACATACATACATGCACTTTAAAGAGCCTAAGCCCCTTTGTGAAATTGTCAGCCTTGTTGTTTCACAAACAGTGGGATTATTTGAGTGTGTGTGTGTGTGTTTGTGTGTAGAGGTGTATAGGAATGTTCCGACAGTATGCAATTTGTTCTCCATTCTTCAGTGTTGAAGTGTGAGTACTGTGGAAGCCTTGCTCCAGCCAGCCAGTTCAGAGGAACGAAGAGGTTCTGTTCAAATACCTGTGCTAAGAGGTTTGT
>CAAKHG010045451.1:37613-55172 GCA_901007715.1 Dactylopterus volitans
CCCTTTTTTTTTTTTTTTTTTTTTTTTTTTTTTTTTTTTTTTAGCAAGCATTACTCAAACAGAAGAATATAGGAAAACCAGTTCAGTGCTGCAGCGCGGCTCACTGTTTCAATACAAACTTGATTGCTAACTTCTTTTTTGATTTGCACAGCTCATTTAGACTGTTGGGATGTTCATATTCTGTTTTCAAATCCTGCTGTTTTTTTTGTTTGTTTTTTTTAGAAATAGACAAAGAGAGCTGTGGCGACCCTGGAACTCCTCTCTATGGTATAAGAGAAGGGGACAGCTTTTTAAATGGAGGAATCCTAAGGTTTGAGTGCCAGTTTGGCTTCGAGCTGATCGGAGAGAAAACCATTTCCTGCCAAGACAACAATCAGTGGTCGGCAAACATCCCCATATGCATATGTAAGTATTAAAATCCTTCCTTGGTTATTTTTCGGGGATATGGCTGCGGAGAAAATAAAAAGCGTGGCATATGGTCTGCTGTGACGTTGATAACATTCAATCTGGCCCGTCACTATGGTGACAGTGCAGAGTTTATTATGGCCTGGAGCAAATGATGACCAAAGATGATGTGGAGATGAATATTAAGCAGAAATGTTTTCTCTGTGTGTCCCCGTCCTCCTCCTTTCCCTCTCGTAAATTTCAAATTTATCTCCCCACCTGTCTGTCTCTCTCTCTCTCTCTCCTCTTTGCTTGTCTTCCTCCCGCAGTCCCCTGCATGTCCAACTTCACAGCTCCCTCAGGAACCGTGCTCTCCCCAGATTACCCAGAAGGCTATGGGAACAATATGAACTGTGTCTGGCTCATCCAATCGGAGCCGGGCTCCAGGATCCACTTGGCATTTAATGACTTTGACCTTGAGGCACCGTATGATTCCCTCACGGTGAAAGATGGCGAGACAAATGACGCCGTTGTCATCGGGAGGTTCTCGGGAGCTGAGAGTCCCTCACATCTGACGTCCAACACGAACACGCTGAGACTCGAGTTTCAAGCTGACCACTCCATGTCGGGACGAGGGTTTAATATCACCTATAGCAGTACGTGTTTTTTTCCCCATTGAGCTATTTGTTTCATTTCAATGCAGGGAAATCATATAAATTACATACGTTCATTTTACAGCTCACACACACATCTAAGCAGAAGTGTTAAACAGCGACATTACCCATGACTCCGTTCCAGTAAATTTCTCAGTTAGCCATGCATGCGAATGAGCGCCCGCAATACCAGGGCCTAAGGTCGGGCTCTCCAGAACTGAACCTTGATATCATTATTAATTCCAGCCCTGGAATTAATATGTCAGAACGTGTGAAAAGGGCCTAATGCGTGTCAAACACTCGTGCCGCTGAGCTTCGCGAGCAAGCCGAGGCGCCAGGGCGGTGACGGCTCCCGCAGCTAAGAATAGAGGAGCAGGTCACCAAAACAGAGAGGAAAGCGAGGTAAACAAGGAATTAAAAGAACACTTTTTCGCAACTTTTCGCTTGTTTGTTGTCTTAGATGAGAGGATTAGTGTGATTATTCGTCTCTATCGTCCAGTACAGAGAGCCGTCCGGGATGTATTTAGCCTTACTCGAGGCGCGCGGAGACCCAGTTCCGTCAAAACCCTCAAAACCCGGCCTTTTTTAAAACGCCATATTTTGTGTCGTTAACCTCTGTCAAAATAGAAACCGGGCGATTTTGAGAGCGGTTAGCATTTTAGAGAACGTCTTCATTGTAAAGTTGTCAGCCGTTGTAACTGATCAAACCCAAGGTGACTCTTAGATGTATTGATGACTGGCTTATAAGACAACAGGATACAATTTGTACAGTAAATAAAGTAGCTTTGAATTTCCTGGAAGACATATTTGTTAACTTTAGACGGAAGTGAAAGATCTGCCTCGCTCGCGGTCTTTGAACAGTTTTAGACTGAGTGCCACGACAGAGATGGAAACATGTTAACCTGAACATTGGATTCGACATCAATCGGATATATCCCCCACGCTCCCCCCCAGATGTTGGAAGTTTCCAGGTATCCACAAGTATATCTGTGATTTCAGCTCATAACACTGCATACCTTTGATAATTTATTATTTTCAGGTCACCGCACTTGCCGGGTCACTTTTCTTTCATGTCTGTTGCCTGATCACACCAGATTATTGGCGTGCTGGCAAACAGGACCATTTCAAAGTCGGACTTGACAATCTTATAATCGGATGAACCAGACCATGTCCTGAAGCCGGCATGCTCGCATGAATTTTATCAGCAGCGGGAGCCGATCCGAGCACATCGCAAATACGCCGCGGCATGAGAAATGAGCAAAATTATAAAAGACATGGCCGGAACTGATAGATTAGAGGAGACGTTTGCAGACGTTCTCTACGGCCAGCGCCGAACACTGACAGACATCATGTTGCAGCAATAAATCGATATGATTGGTTCTCGGGAATGACATCAAAGTAATGAGAAAAATGTAGCCGGCGAGCGCCCGTAAAGTAAAGGTTTTATATTCCCCTCATAACATCTCTCACACGTGTCTCAGTACAGAGTCCCCAATAATTTCCCCATTATATGTGTGTCTCCTTATAACTTCTACTCCAGCATTTGGTCACAATGAGTGCCCAGACCCTGGCATTCCCATCAACGCTCGCCGCTTCGGAGACAGTTTCCAGCTTGGCAGCTCCATCTCCGTGGTATGTGAAGACGGTTTCATCAAAACCCAGGGAACCGAGACCATATCCTGTCAGTTAGAAAGAGGAAAAGTCATGTGGAGTGGGCCCATCCCTAAATGTGAAGGTAAATATTGACTGGATTGCTGATTAAACTGTTAGCCTGGGAACTGTGTGCCATCTATAAGGCATCATGACCGCAGCATGAGGGACCAGAGGGTGAAAATAAACTGCTGTGAACCGCTGCGACAGTTGCTCGCATACAATTAGACCGTCACATGACTGGTCTTTTGGAATATGAAAACCTGGCTTGTTAACCTCATGTGTGAAGAGATCAACGGCGATGACTTTTAGGGTTAGACAGAGGTCGTGGTTCCGCACGCACCTCGGTTTTGGGGCCGAGGTTTGTTGTGGTTCGGGACCACAAGTTTTAAAAGGAAATATGTCGCAATCAGGTACGAATGAAATCAGTACTTACAATAATTAGTTGTGCATTAGTATGGGTTCCTTTTGTTTCACTGAGAGTAGGAGATATTTAAACATTCAATGCCTAATGTGGTCTCATGTAACTCAGTCACCGCTTGCTTACATCTGTAAATGCAGGAACCACCAAATGGCTTATAGGTGCACAGGATGTGACATTGGGTCCTGTAGTACTGCATACAGGTCCTCTAGTACTGCATACAGGTCCTCTAGTACTGCATATAGGTCCTCTTGTACTGCATATAGGTCCTGTAGTACTGCATACAGGTCCTCTAGTACTGCATACAGGTCCTCTAGTACTGCATATAGGTCCTGTAGTACTGCATATAACATTTGAATACAATTTCAATGAACTCCACATGCACTGCAGCTACTTCACATTTAAGTGTAGTGTAGTTGTGCTGCAGTCAACTTTTATTCAAGACACTATAAGCATATTTCTGTTAAACTAATCTGTTTTTTTTAAATACAGTTAACTTTCTGCTTAAAATGATTACTTGTAGCCACATATGATACTGTGAAATATAGTTGTTTTTAAGAGTTCATGTATATATATATATAGTGTGTGTGTGTGTGTGTGTGCATATTTAATGCTGTTTGTACATTATGCAGAATGGAATTCTCTGCGCCTCAACTGTACTTTCAACAAGCATCAAATATGCCCATGAATAGGTGATGTGATCAGTGCATACAAGATGGTTAAAACGCTATCATGATATTACTAACGTTACAATGGCTCCAGTCCATTAATTGTCCCGGTAGGTCATGTCAGTGGGTGAGCATACACAGGACCACAGCGCTGGGTCTTGGCTTGACAAAATGGAAAGCCTTATCATCCTAATGTAGCTTAAGTAGCCAAAAAGCCAGATAATGCAAGTTCAAATAAACAGACGTCATTATAAGCACATAAAGACGTCTCTGGACCGCAGAACATTATGCAGATTGATCGTGAAATTTGCAGTTGTTGGTATGTGAAATCACGCAATGCATCTTTTATTGAATTAAGCTTCCTGTTAGTTTCACAGCAAACCTTGGCACGAAGGGGATTCACTTAATCAACTTAGGCTGTTTGCTGTGGTGTAGCGCTCACTCGCTACGCATCAAGTCGGTCTTTAACTTCACTTTAGTGGTCTTAGAACAACATGTCTGGTTTTCTTCGCCCCCTTCCTCCCTCCTCCTCCTCCTCCAGCCCCATGTGGTGGCCACTATTCAGCCCCCAACGGAGTGATTTTGTCCCCTGGGTGGCCTGGTTACTACAAGGATTCCCTCAGCTGTGAGTGGGTGATTGAATCAGAACCCGGGCGCTCCATCAAAATCACATTTGACAGGTGGGTGGCATAATTCTCTGATTCTCCGCATTCTAAAAAAAATATCAGGGCTCTAAACCACCAATGCATCACTGTCACCAACTGCCTACTTTTAACACGCAAAGTTTACAGGGATTCGCCAAGAATATGATAATCGTTTTCATGGGCTATAATTAATGCTTAGCTTTGTTTATTGGTCAGGAAGATTGTGGTTTACATTATTTATAGTCTGAGCTCAGAGCAAGTAAAAGAGGCAAGGCTTTAGAGGGTCCTTTAAAATCATTTTCTAATGGGTTTGAGAACTGATTCGACATTATTCCCTCGTTAGGTGCATTTACCAGCAATGGCTCAACAACCTTTAGAGGATTTGGGAACCATTAAAGAATTATCAGAGCCGTCCAATTATAGCATGTTAAATGAATGATGAAAGGAAAAAAATGCATACAGAAGAATACATTCATGATTAAAGATGAATGCTTCTTCTTCTACAGTCATTTGGAAGCTGCTGTCTCAGCTGATTCCCGTTGTCTTAAATGAAGGTTGTCATAAAGGTCAATAATTTTCCCAAAAAAAAAATTTAAAATGTGCAGAATGTGGTGATCAGTGTCTTTAGATCTGGACAAGACTATGCATTTGGGTTTGTCTGCATTAGTTCTTTGTCTTATTAGTTCTATTAGTTCTTTTAATAAATTAGAGCTCCATTGAGAGTGTTAAAAGAGAGCTGCAGGTTCTGCAGAATCAGAAATACAATATAACATTGTGTCTTTATATTTCCAATTATTTTTATTATGTTTTCAAAAGAAATACAAAAGGAAGAAAAAAGGGAGAAAAAAAAGAGAGAGCAGGTTTGGGCAGTTACATTCTACATAGAAATAGAACGTATAATTGTCTTTTTAACAAGCTGACGCCTTCCAGACCAGTAGTTTTTAAACCATTTTACAAAATTCCTCTAAAAGCAGAGTGTGGTCAACGGTGTCAAAGGCTTTTGGCAAATCAACAAAAAGTGCTGCACAATGTTTTTCAAAGCTGAGCCGAGATTTCAAGGACCAGTCGACCATCACAGTGGTTCATTTGCAAATCACACTGACTGAATGCTGCAGAACTGTTGTCCTAATTCTTTTAAAGTAAATATGAAGCCGGAGGACATTGTTGATGCGTGATATAGGTCATAAAGTCATCAACTGATCTTTCGAACCGTGTCTCACAGATTCCAGACAGAGCTGGGTTATGACTTCCTGGAGATCCACGATGGACCCAACCTCCTCTCTCCACTGATTGGATCTTTTAACGGAACCCAGGTGCCACAGTTCCTGTTCAGCAGCAGCAACTTTCTCTATCTGCTCTTTACGACCGATAACAGCCGATCCAATGCTGGCTTCAAGCTATTATATGAAAGTAAGTAAGCGCAGAAGATGCCTGCGATGTGAATCCATGCGTTGAATGTAGGGGGAAATATATTTTGGAAAATGTAATGTCTGCAGATTCCCAACCCAGCGGGGGGGGAGCGGGGGGGTGAAGTCACACTAGTAGCCCAGCAGCCACCCTTTCACAAGTTGAACAGATCATCTGCCACCTGTGCAAAACAGCACTGACTTCACAGCGTGGCGCTTCATGTGGAGATGCACGCCAACTGTGCAGCATTACAAGTCTGTATGTGCGTACTACCTTGCATTTTGTTTTTCCAGGCGTAACGGTGGACAGCTACTCCTGCCTGGACCCTGGCATCCCCGTCAACGGTATCCGCTACGGACAGGATTTCTCCATAGGATCCACAGTGTCATTTGGCTGCGATTCGGGCTACAGACTCAGCCACGAGGAGCCGCTCGTATGTGAAAAGAACCACTGGTGGAGCCACCCTTTGCCAACATGTGACGGTAAATAACTCGAAAGGACTTCGAGGGCGTTTTATAAACCCACTGCGTATGAAACAGATGTGTGTTTTACTCTAAAATACCCGCTATAAACGTGCGGGCCATGCACGGCATCCTGCATCCACGTAACTTCAATGGCAGCCTTCTCCTGTCTCATCCATACTCATTTTTCGCATTTTTGTGAAAATGAATGATGATTTAAATCCACAGGCTCGGTTATTATTTTTAACGAAATGACCACAACATTCAGATAGAGGATCAGAGTTAGAGACAATGACTTCATCCATTAAAGACATCATCACTACCACATTAAAAATTAGATACAAAGGAATGTGGTGGGGGAGCCCTTCCCTGCATGGAGAAGGGAATCGCTTAGAACATGTTCTGCGACAAAACCACTGGTTGAATGCCATACTGCAGATACACACACGTGCCTGTGCGTGTGTGTGTGCGCGTGCGCACACACACACATGCACTTGGCTGCAAGCAGGGGCAATTTGCAGTGAAGGCTGCTGTGGCTGATAGGGGATGATTTGAGGGAAAGATTAGAGATCTGTGGGCACGTACGGCGTGTGTGCATGAGTGTGTGTGTGTGTGTGTGTGTGTGTGTGTGTCTATGCATGTGCACTGCATGTCGGCGTGTGTGCACGGGCATGTGTGTGTGTGTGTGTGTAGTGCTTTTATCCATGTGCCTCCTTTCACCTTCTCTCCAGTGTGAACCGCGAACACAGGAAGGTTTGAGTTAGGGTTGACATGAGCCTGTGTTGGCTGTCAGCTCTCTCTTTCTCTCCCTCTCTCTCTCTCTCTCTCTCCCTCTCTCTCTCTCTCTCTCTCTCTCTCTCTCTCTCTCTCTCTCTCTCTCTCTGGTCTCACACAGACACACATGCCCACACACTCATCATGGTGGAGCAGCACAGGGGAGAGGAAAGAAAAGATGCAGCACCGCTGCATCAGTTTTGTGGCAGCCTGCTCGGTTGGGCTCGTTGGCTCATTCACTTGTTAACCACATTTGAATTGCACACTTCCTGGGACGGGCAGCGGCTCCCTCCAAGCCGGCTGTTTGAGCACATGAACGTTACGCGTGCTGTCCAGAATCTGTGTGCAGGGTGTACCAGTAAGTGCACATCCGACAAACGCAGGGACATATAGAATCTATTTATTGCAGAGGGTAAGACGCGGTCCAGCCTGATGCCTGCGGACACTGGAGGCAACACAGCACCAAAGGCAGCTGGCACAGCCAGGGAATCAAATGCTGTTCGTATAGGCAACAATTTTAAATCAGGTGTTTTATCAAAGATAATGACAAACTAAATAAACCAGACGGCAAATAAAAAAAAAAAATGACATCTAAACATCACACCAAAATTGCTCATAAAATCTTTACACTTGAAGAATAGCCGCTATAACTGCAAATTTTAAGCCTTTGCCAGTTGGATGATTCATTCAGATGTGGGAAAAACGCATCAGAAAGACCTACTGACAAAAAGTGGAGAAAAGTCGGAATTAGACCCGAACTGCGAAAGAGAGCAAGATCTCAAATTTCTCACAAAGCTCCGCGCTCGACATTACGAGCTTGCTGCCAGAAAAGTATTAATAATTAATACCGCAGTGTGCGCGTGTGTGTGTGTGTGTGTGTGCTATGTGTGCTTGTGTGCTATGCACGCTTGTGTGCAGACATGCGCACGTTGTCCTCTTGCATCCACGTGTTAATTTTCCTGTGGAAATATCCTAATCGTGTTTCCGGGGGTATGACGGTGCTGTGAATGCAGCAGCGGTTGAAACCGCCAGTCCGCTGTGGTCTGAGCTCATCTCCAATGTTTGACTCGCCTGTCTAACGGCTGTCGCGTTGATCAGCGGTGGGAGGGGCCTGTGTCGAGCGGCGTCAGCGGTGCAGGGATTGTTTTTGGGCTGTTTGGCTCGGCTCCTGGCATGACGTCCTACCCAAGAACAGGGGAACATCATGACCTTCTCCCTACTCCGGCTGCTCTGCCAGCACTGCACGCATATTTATGCGTTTTATATGTTCCCTCTAAGGGGAAATGAGAGGTTTATTCCCCAGCTATAGGATGAACCAACTGGAACCTGCATCGTATGAGCAGCAGGGCTTTGCTGAGGATCTGGCCTCAACTCTGAGCATCCCTCATTGCATAACCATGTGCAAACTGTGTGCAGAACTTGCAGGGGGCATCCTGGGGCCGCGCTGCGAAACTATGTTTGAAACTATGTTTTCAAATTGTCCCTAAAAACATTTTCTATGGCTTCCCTGCTCTGAATGCCGTGGCTTCGAATAGCTTGACATCAATCTGTATCACCAGAAGATACATTTGGAAAAACAAAATGCAATCTCTGGTTGTCTTCACACTTTTTATTTTTATTTTTTATTATTATTTTTTCTTTCTTAGACAATTCAGTTTTCTGCCTCAGAATGATTTAGAGCTCAAGGAGATCATCCTCGAGCAGCCAGATCTTACAAATAGGCATCAAATCTTCCACATTCTCAGCTGAATAAATGAAGCTATTTGTCAAGATGGTCACCAGTTACATAACAAACAATGTCTCTATGTTTTTATCACACGCCTTGGCTCACAATTCATCCACTGCATATATTACATGTTTGCATGTTTTTATTCTCTCATGCGGAATCGAATGATACTCATATCAAAACTTGTTTTTGTTTACTCTGTCCATCTCTATCATGGGCTTTCAGAGGACTGCGATCGTGCGCTTTATGTGTTCAAGACGTCACGCAGCACATGAAAAGGATAAAAAAAAGAGAATATACACAACACACCAAAACTAATCTAAGCGTCTTTTCATCTGAAAAAAAAATTGACTTCATCTTTTTAATATCGCTGCATTATTAGACACAGCCTTGACAAATAACCAGTGTCATCCATGCAGGGATACAGTATATTAATACAACCCTCTGCTGATTAGTTTCAGAGGCATTAAACTATACTAACACTGAATAGGGCATCATTTATAATTCAAGTTTGTGTTGCATACCTCATTTTCGATGCCTGTATTTTTGTGCAGTAGCAGGTGGAATGAAGCGGAGGAGGAAAACTCATAACCTGAATCAAAGCGGAGGGAATGCAAATTCGAGCAACTATAGTTTCCTGACGTGTGATAACAGAAAGACGCTGCAGCTGCCATTGCGCGCAGACTTTGTTTTATCCCACTAAGAGTTTGTACTACAGACGTGGTATTAAAGGTCCACGGGGACCAATATAATCTGTTTTGTTTAAAAACTATCTGGTGCCAACCTTCTGTCTGCCTCCGTCCGATTTCTCTGTGCGCACCTCTCTCTCTCTCTGACTCTCCCTCCCTTCCACTCTGTCTCTCTCAATCCTCCCAGCGCTGTGTGGCGGGGATGTTAGAGGCCCCTGGGGAACCATCCTTAGTCCCGGCTATCCAGACAGCTACCCTTCATCTCTCAACTGTACCTGGACTGTTGAAGTCAGCCACGGGAAAGGCAAGAGACTCCCAGATCTGCACTCCTTGAGAGAGAGAAAGAGAGAGAAAGTAGCAGGTCGTACATTTACACTAGGGTAGTAGGGTAGTAGTAGTAGAGCAGAAGTTTTAAGTACAAAGAACACAAGAATACATGCAAAACCACACTTTTATTCAGGTGAGTAATTTAAGTCTGTTTTTTTTAAGTAGGAGTTGGTTGAGGACAAAAGTCATTCAGTGTCACTCGCTTTACTGCTCAGATTACAGTTCTTATTTGTTTCTTAACCAGAGTGATGTCAGTTGTAATGCTGAATGTGTTGTGAGATAATGCAGCTTGTCATGCTGTGTTAAATCAGCCGTGATTACTGTCACCTGTCTGTCCTCTTGTGTCTCCCCATGTGATCAACAGGAGTCCAGTTTCAGTTCAACACTTTTCATCTGGAGGACCAGCATGACTACCTCCTGGTTACTGAGAACGGGAGTTTCCTGCAACCCCTGGCTCGCCTGACCGGCAACGAGTTGCCTAGCAACATCAATGCTGGTCTCTATGGCAACTTCAAAGCCCAGCTCCGATTCATCTCAGACTTTTCCATTTCATACGAGGGCTTCAACATAACTTTCTCTGGTAATTCACTTTGCAGCACTCATATTTTCGACTGATATTTCAGTGAATCCTCAGTTTGGTCAGTTGAAGAAGTTTCCTTACACTTCACATACTGCAGCAAGGATGCTTTCGAGCTGCGAAAAGCGAGTGAGTTGAGTAATAACAGCCATCATTGAAATTGCATGCCAGAAAGATGCAGACAGTGAAATTGTAGATTCTCTTTAAAGGCAGAGCTCAGAGCAACATTTCTGCACGTCAGTTGCAATCTACATAAAACGTGCTGTTGTAAATGATCTTGTTTTGGGGTTTTTTCTGCCTCTGGCAGCAAAGGTACAAAGGAAAAGTTTATTTATATAGCATATAATCACATGGGGGCTACACAATCATAGATAAAAATAAAAACAAAATGCAGACGCAATACAACAATGGGAAGGGAAAAATAGGAAGATTTTCACAGGTTGTGAGCTGCTTTTTGAAGGTGTTCAGAGTGTCCAATCATACTCGGTTGATTTACAACCAAGAAGCCCCGATCAGATTTGTCTCAATGACCTTCTGGTGATATATGGCTGCAATAGCTAACTAATATAGGTCTGTCCCTGCCCTTGCAGAAATAAACAGACAATCTGGGATCATATAAAATGATGAAACTTGAGGAACATGGCTTAATGAAGCCCAATAACAGTTATTTATTGCAGATTGAACACTGTGAGGTTATCTGCCACCCAGTTTTTGATTGAGTTTAGGCAGTTATGGAAATTGAATGAAATGAACATTTGTATCTGCATAACTGTGGTGCAATATACATTCTGGACCCAGCCTAATAATTTTCCTTACAGTGCTTACCAGTGCTGACAGAATGCTTTTTTCTACAATGTGTACCGGACTACATCACATTTGGGTTACAACTGCAGTACCTTATAATTGGCCTGGCTTTGGCTGTTTAGGATTTGCGCTAAAACAGGCTCGTGTTGCTTTGTTTCCCTCCCTCAAAGTTACAGTTGTCACTCAAGCTGCAAACAAACAAAAAGAAACATACTGAAGGTGAAGAAAAGGGAAAATCGGGGTGACTCAGCATCCACCTGCCTATCTTGAGTCTATCAAACTCCTGAAGGGTCAAAAGCTGCGCTGAGATTTTAGCGAAGCCAAACTCCTGCATGAGCATGGATCAAGATGTCAGCGGAGACTTTGACAAGTTTCTGTGGCAGTGGAGAGCAACAATGAAAGGGAACTGCCAACACTGCTGTGCAGAAGCACACAGCTGCCTTTTTTTTTTCCAAAAATTGGCTTTAATGAGCAATTTTGAAATAAACCTTTTGTTTGGGGCTTGTACTTTACAGGGGGTCCTGGCTCCATATAATGAATTACAATCAAACATAACAGTAGCCTAAAAACGCAGGTAAAAGACAAGCAGCATCTAAGGAGTGCAAACTGATTATCATAAATACTTATATTTGAAAACAGCCTTCATCTTATGATGTAGTGTAGTCCTATTGAAAAGCTGACTTCACAGAAACTCTCTTTGTGCCACACACGGTGTGTTTTGCGTCGCCCGGTTGTGGCCACACAAAACTTTGCTGCGTTAAATGAAAACCGAGCCCTTATTCTCTCTCTCAGCTGAGATATTTCCCACACTAACCATAAATCCTCGTGGAAAAAAAAAGAAAAGCTTATGTAAAAAAGCCGAACAGAGGTCATGCAGCGTTAAATTGGGTGCAGTCCACCATAAAACAACACAAAAAGAAGAAAAGAAGATGGCACCTCAATACCTCATCAATCCAGAGTTGTGCCACATCGCCGCCACCCTCATCTGAGATGAAGCGAAGGGTTAATGGGTATGATTAGTCCAAGACTACATCCTATCGCTTTCAGCATTCTCCCACTAGCTGAGGAATAAATGGGTACTTAGATCTTAGTGTACACTCAGGGTGATTTTACCGCCTCCCAGATGGCATAAACTGATACTTAAAATGTACCACATGGGAGGTGTCAACAGAGATGTGACTTGCCAAGCTGTGTCATACTGCGGCACTGAAATACATATTATTATGACACTAAGCCGGCAGAAAATAAATCTCCAGGCAAGTGCACTTCGGGACACGGCGGACTCTGATCTTGTCCATATATTGCGCACAATTTCCCTTGTTAAGAATGGACTTTATGTACATTTTGAGGGTGTTTATTGCGGTTGGAGTTGTTTAATCGGTGAAAATGATTCTATACATAGAAATTAATTGTGATTGAGTGTCTTTATGCTCCGCTGAACATTTGCCTGTCTTTATGTGGATTTAGTGGGACTTGAAATTATTGCTATTGACTGGCTGATTTTACACTCGCATCGTCTGACTTGCCTGCTCTTATTGCAAACCGAACCAATTAAGGCACCAATTTTGTGATTATAACTCTTGTATATGTACATCGCTAATCAGGCTGTGCAGTTTTATTTTATTGTTAGAAAGAAGTATGTGAAATTTATATTTTATAGTGACGACTCAGTGTAGTGTATTTTTCCACTTTCTTTTCCACAGAATACACGCTGGAGCCATGTGAGGACCCTGGAATGCCTCGATTCGGCAGGAGAAACGGTTACAGTTTCGGCATCGGAGACACGCTATCATTTTCCTGCAATATGGGATACCGCCTCGAAGGGGCGCCGGAGTTGATCTGCCTGGGTGGCGGCCGCAGAATGTGGAGCGCTCCGTTGCCAAGATGTGTCGGTATGTTCATCTTAGTGGAGGTGTAGAATCAGGGCCCACTGTCACACTTAATGGAACATTGAGGAAATCGTTTTTTTTTTCAGCTGCCAAGAAAAGTTAAATGTCTGTTCTATAGTTTTGAATGTTCTCCGAATTTTCCTCGAGTATCGCAAAGACAAATAGAAATGCAGCTGTTAAAAGGAAAGCTGCTGTTTACAGTAAATGTAGTTAATTGAAGTCATAAATTCACTAGTTTCCACGGTATCGTCTGAGGAGGCTGAGTTTCGCTAATGGAGGTGCACAGCAGCCTAGGAAGCCTAAAAAGATGCACCTTGTATTTAAAGCAGCAGCACGCCCCAATGAATTCCAGCGGATTGAGATTATAAATCCAACAAGGAGATAAGCTTTCTTAACATCAGTGAATTGCAGCCTTTTTTCAGCAAATATAGCCCCGACTGGGAAATTTGATGCCTCAACTGACCGTATTTACCATCAACCCCGACTGGACATACACATGAGAATGGAGAACTTTCCCGTTTTAACAGCTGTCATAACATCAAACATTGCCATGCTTACCGATATCGAGAAAATCAAAATAGAAGGATGGATAATCGAAGGAACCTGAAGAGCCTCAGTTCAAAAGCCAGCAGACACAATGGATTTGATTGCGCTTGTGAAATAAGAAGAGGGCACCAAACAAAGGGAGCAACAAAGACTTTTTAGGTTAATTAAGAAAATAGATGGTTGTTTTAGAGTGATATTTTAGAGTCAAACGTGTCCAGGTCCTTGATTGTCCTAGACTTATTTTTTTTAAAGAGTTTTTAAAAATGTATCGAATGCAATCTCAACTGAAACATTGTCCCTAAGACAATCTTCTATACAAAAGCCTCATTTACTGTGTTAAAGCCAAGTTTCAGTCAGTGAGTGAACAGTAAATGTCAGTGATATTTCATCGATGTGAGTCATCAGTGGGCAGACATTTCTGGCCTGTTCACGATTCTGCCTATAATTCCGAGTTTTACTATCAAGAACATTATCATAAGAAGAAAGAAAATGCCTGAAAGGGTTTCAGTGTTTAGCAGTCACTGCCTTAAAGTTTCCATTCTGAAGTTTTTTTTTTTGTTTGTTTTGTTTTTTGTATATTCCTCTTAAACCGGATGAGTCACAATGCTTTTTTTTTTTTTTTTTATTGAGCTGTAATCAATAATCATGCATCTGTTCCAACGTTGACATCGGAGTTCTGCAAGCACCTAAAATAATGAAGCAAAAAGCAAAAGTTGAAGACAAAGCAGAGCAACAAAGCAGAGCATAGCTACTCCAAGAATCGTACCCTGAGGCCAACTAAGATGAGGCAACTAATGCACTTAAAGACAGTTTTTTTATTACTATTTTTTATTTATTTATTCATTTATTTGAATCCTGTATACTGCCATTACTGCAGCGGCGCGGTGGAGCGGGACTCATTTACAATGACAGCGAAAGCCGAGATGTTTTGCTTAATCGAGAGCTGCCCCCTCTGACAGATGAAGGTAGATGGTGTAAATGTGGAAGTTATGGAGTGTAAAAGCAGCGGTCTGACATTGGTTATGACTCAAGAATCCAGAAAATAAATAAATAAATAAATATACCAGTTCCCTCCGACCTCTGAAGTCTGGATGGGAAAATGTTGGAGCAGCAAATTAAACTCAGTAGGAGTTCAATGACTTCAATCATAAGCTAGAAAGTAACTAGCTTATGATTTATTTCATTGTAACCTGGGGAAATGCAGCATTTCATGAAATTGGAAAGTGCTAGTGTAAATTGTAAATACCGAGCTTCCTCATAATAGTTGGGGTGTAGACTCACCATCTGTGGGCAGATTGCTGGGCCTTTCATCCCAAATTCCTAATTGTGTTTGCGTGTTTACACGTGACGCGCTGCCGCCGTAGCAGCGCTTTGCGTGTACGTACCGACAGAGAAACAGGAGTTAGCATTTACTCCCAGAGCAAACATCAGTTAGAGAACACTGATATTTGCTGACAATAAGTAAATAAACACTTGTAGAACAGTTTCAAAACAGTCTTTCTTTTTTTTTTTTTGCGTTAATAGGGCAAGATTGAAGGGGGGGGCAAGAAAAGTTGGAATATCAGCCCTGGTCGCCCAGAGTGTTTCCCTATGGTCTATCAAAGGAGTACTTGCATATTGTGTCTCAGGAGTAAATGTTTAGGAAAGCACACGATGTATCAATCTCCTCTTAAGGATCAACATTTTGTGCCTGTAACTTTAGGGTCTTTGTCAGCAAGGAAGGCAAAGCCGCGATTTGATCTGGACGACGATGTCAAGTCTACAAGTCGCAATATCGGGAGAGTTGTTTTAAGCAACACCAGAAGAAGCTTGAGAGCATTCGGGTGCAATGAAAAACAGACACGTACATCCATATTTTGTATTAAAAAAAAAAAAAAAAAAAAAAAAGGACAATATTTAGCCTGCTGCCTAGGAGATTCCACGCGCTATCAGCAGCGTCGTCGGCTCTTTGTCATCGACATGCAGCTAGTGGTGATGCAAAGAGGTGGGAGCAGCAGGGCTCCGTGGCGCTGAGCGGTTTGCCACCGCGTGTGTTGTGTTGCATTGCAGCATGATGTCATGAGCATCACACAGGAGGGAAGGCAAGAGGACACATTTAATCTAATGTTTCTCATTAGCTGTAAAATAGTTTTGCGAGCTTTTGCCTGTTCGGTTCTCCCATTATCATTATCCCACAAAGTCAAGCCTATCGACTGCGGTTGTCTGCCTGCGGATTGCCTAATTTTCAACGTAGGGCCCAAGCATCTTTACCTTCAGGTAAATAAAATGTGCTGGAATTTGATTCTTATTTACCGCTGCTTAGGGAGAGGAGGGACAGAGAGAGGATGAGGGGCAAATAAATAAAGAAGGAAGGAAAAGCAAATGATGAAGGGTAGGAATACAGGAAACTCTGAAGAAGCAGAAAAGGAAGGTTGATTGAAGCCGAGAAGGCTAAAGCAGCAGCAGCAGCAGTCGTAGAGGGGGAAAGGGAGTTAAGGAGGAGAGCAAGGGAGGGTGGAGAGGTAATTTTCTAAATGGAAACTGTAGCAGTGTGATTTATTGACAATATGACAGCAGTAATATGACTATTACACCAGTAGAGAGACGGAGATAAGGAGAGAGGGAGGGAGAGAGAAAGGGGACATGGTGTATATCGAGGGCACGTGTGAGAAGTGCATCGTGGGTAACTTTAGCTAAATGGGTTGCGCAATTTGACTACCTGCTCATTCGCTTCAACGCAGCTTGATGACTGACAATACAGCTGTTTAACAAGGCTGTTAAAAAACTCCCATGCACGCACACGCACACACGCACATGACAATGATCTTTTTCCTTTTTTTTTTTTTTTTTTTGTTGTTTTTGTGCCAACAGCTGAGTGCGGCTCTTCAGTCATAAACAACGAAGGCATCCTTCTGTCCCCAAACTACCCGATGAACTACGACAACAACCACGAGTGCATCTACAGCATCCAGGTAGCCGCGCTGAGCAGACGCGGACGCTCATGTAATGATTTTTAATAATAATCACACCAAAAGTGCCCCGAGTGCTGCCGCAGAGCTCAGCTGAATTTCTGGAATGCTGGCACGAATCACATCAGTTACATTTTGTGACAGTCGGGGGAGGGTCGCAAGATGTATTTCTGTGCTTTTTGCTTCGGGGCTTTTCCCAAATATCAAATACTTGAAGCAAGCAAAGCCCTAAAAACATTGTAAATAAATTCAGCTTTGTGTCTGTTTTTTTTTGTCCAGTCGCCTTAGATGCAAGTACACACCGATGCTGCCTTCGAATAAGGCCATCGCAGTAGACAGGAAGTACAGCATGACGCCTACCTGCCGATTTAAACACCCACCTGCGACGGCACTCAAGCGTTCCAAATACCCCTGTCTGATTGTTGCTAGCTAGCAAGCCAGCGTTAGCTAATAACCGTAGCTGGTGACGAGGCAGTCTGACGCGCTTATGCTATGATGAGAGGGCTATGATGAGTGTGTGGGTGCCGGTAGACAGGCAGTGGCACTTGAGACGTTGTTAGGAGATCAAAACATAAAATAATGTGAATTCCGGGCTCGCCTAAGATTACTCATGCAACTTTTTTTTTTCCACATTTCACCGCATATAATCAGGTGCAGGCTGGAAAAGGCATCAACATCTCTGCTCGAACTTTCCATCTGGCCCAGGGGGACATACTCAAGGTAAACTCACACGCACGCGTTCGGCGGTCCCTCTGGTATTCTCGTATTGAATCCGACGCCAATTTCATACCTTTGAACTACAAGTTGGTCATAATCTTGTATTGGCATCATCACTGCATCATGTTTATGTCTCTTTTTTTTCCCCCCTCCTTTCAGATTTATGATGGTAAAGACAACACGGCCCATGTTCTCGGAGCGTTCACAGGGTCGTCCATGTTGGGCCTGACCTTGATATCCACATCGAACCATCTCTGGCTGGAGTTTTACAGTG
>CAAKHG010045452.1:13586-30733 GCA_901007715.1 Dactylopterus volitans
ATGAGTTTGCACACACACACACACACGCAAACGCACACAGCGGTATCTGTTGATTTTGCACTATGTGAGACAACAGCAGAGGTGCTCAGGTCAAGCAAAGTTAAAATGCTTAACGGCATTAAATGCAACTATCTCTGACACTGGGTAAGCTAGCACAGCATTAACATCCTCTTTGGCCAATAAGAGTTCATAACTTCATTATGCTTTTGCTGCATTATGCATGTAAGAATGTAATCCCGTTATTGTTGCGGTGAAACAACTGCACAGAGGAATAACCTAAATTAAGCGCATCTCAAAGGGTATGTGGGCATTAAGCTTCGTATCTTTATCCTCGGCTCCTCTTTTATTGTTTTGTTTTCCGCTTCTTCTTTTTTTTTCCCCTTGTCCTGTTAGAAACATGGAGAGGTGGAGATATAGTTCAGGATGTCTGGGACTGCTGGACAGGATGATGAAGCTGTTTTATAAGGAGCTCTGTGGCTGCGTCTCCTCTGATGGTCTGAGTGCAGCGCAGGAGTGAGATCAGGGCTTTAGCTGTTTGGGGAACGTGAAACGACTGCTGATCTCTATCTCTCACCCTCTCATGCTCTCTCTCTCTCTCTATCACTCTCTCTCTCCTTCATGCTCTCTCTCAGCCCTCAGAGTCAGACACATGCAGTCGCACATTTTCTCTCCAGGATATTCTCAGCAGGGGTCCGTAAACTAGCATTCAGATCGTGTTCACCCACCAAATTTCCGTCTCTGTTAAGTGCCACTTTTAATCTGTGAGGACAGAAGGCAGAAGAACCGTGACGTCCTCACTTAATATTGCACCTCGCAGCTGAATTCTCGTGCAATTCACGAGATCCCACCGGACCAAAGTGTTTGTGCCGTGATTGCCACCATGGACCTGACCAATCAGCAGCAGCTTTCTTAAACTTTTGTTCTAAAACCAGGAGCAAATAGCATCGCCGAACGCTTTTCTGCTTTTCTCTTGACTGTTTGAAGTAAAGTGAAGGTGATAGGCAGATTGATGGTTCATCCAATAGGTTGATGCTATCTCAAACCCGGGAGGTATAAAGGCTCTGAAAGCTATTAACAGTATTGCAAAGACATTATGTGTTTGAGATTGTTGATGAGGGGACACGCTGGCCTCTCTGAAGTCGCTGTGGTTAAGGGACAAGTACCCAAGAGATGAGGACCCCAAGTGTATAGGTAATTATGGCTCGGTGAATCCAGGAGGACCATGCATCTCTCACTTCACATAAATGGAAAACAGGTGAATATTAAGGACAACATCAAATTCCTCATAATGAATTCCCACATAACTAATGAACTCAAATGTTCTCTCGATGTGTTCCAGCTGGTAAAGAAAGCCCAAAGGAGGCTTTTCTTCCTTCCTCCTCCTCCCCTGTCAGCTGCCGCGCAATTTCTATAGAAGCACAATGGAAGCACAATAGAAGTATCCTCTGTCAGTGTGTCATATTGTGATACTCGAGCTGCACAGCAGAGAACAAGAGGGACTTGGCCTGGGCTGTAAAGGCAGTGCAAAGGATTGTGGGAACTGTGCTCCTGGACCTGAATGCTGTGGATGCTGGCTGTGTACAAAAGAAACCAACCAACATCAGCAGAGGCAAAACACGCCCAGGAAACTGTCTGTTTGTCCCTTTAAAATCTTGGAAAAGACACACCACCATCAAGGCACGGACTCACAGGCTGAGGAACGGCTTCTTCCCCACAGCTGGTAGCCTCCATCAAGCGCTTCCTCCCCCATCTGCTGGTAAAAATTGTTTTTTTATTTCTCTATACTTATTTATTTATGCTGAATGTTGAATGCTAGTTTTTTTTTATATCTCTTTATCCTTCATCTTGTTTTTTTTATCATTATCTTGCTGCTTAGCTGTTTGCCAGCAACAAAATGTTGCTGTACGACAATGACAGTAAAGTATCTTTATCTTCATCTTGACCTTCAAGTGGTTGAGTTACTTCGTGAATAGGTCTTTCAAGGTGAAGTGGTCCGGCGAGTGGTTTGGCTTTATCAAACGGAGTGTCAGTGATCAGCAGTTTCAGTTTTCGCACCAGGCCATCTGCACCAGGGCGAGCTTCCACAACTCTGGCGCGTCGCCACTCATTTCTTGGCGAGTTGTCACCTCTTAGAATCACAGTGTCATCCACTTGTGAGTTTGTTTTTGATGGACTTTGCCATTTCTGTAATTGCTGGAGGTTTCGCAGGCGTTCATCTTTCCATCTTTATTGGAATTTATTGGCCAGGAACTCCACTATTCTCCTCCTTTTACACTAATCTTTGCAGATCTAACTCAGTGGGGGCAGCGTGATGGATGATTCCGTGGTTCATGCATCGGTTGTCAAATTGTGTACTGTAGTGTTCCTATTTGCACTGTTCTTGAGGACAAGCATGTAACCAACAATGTTCCTTCCTTTACAGTAAAGGGACCAAAACAGTCAATACCGCAGTGTTTAAAGGGAGCGGCTATCTCTGGGCTCTCCTCTGGCTGATCTGCCTTTGCTGAACCACAGTAATTGTTCTGTATCTCCTCCACTTTATACACTTGTAAATGTGTGAGGAGACCACATTTCCACATCCTAAGATCCACATTCCATGTGCATGTGCATTTGTTCATGTCCATGCCTTCTTCTTCTCTGGTGGCGTACGCAGGAATGATGATGATTGATGAGCAGGGCTGACACAGGAGACTTCTTAGGAAGCATAGCAGGACATTTTACATCATGGTGAGGGGCTGAGTGGGATGTCTTTGCTCCCACTTTGAGGACATTGTTGTCATCCAAAAAGAGATTGAAGCGGTGTACTTTATTGTGCTTGTTACGGTGTCTTTCCTCTGGAGCCTGAATCCTGGGAGCTCTTCTGAGAAGGCCTCTCCTGACACTAACTTGATAATGGCGATTTCTGCTCCTCCTCTTTCCTCGAGGCTCGTTGCTTAATTTGTTCTTGATTGAAGTCCCTTAAACTTTCTGACTAATCTCTTGAGCCTGGCTACAGCGCTCAATGCTTTGGACCAGTCAGACACTTTAGTGAGGTGGCTTACCATTGAATTCACTTCTCAAGTGTGTGAATATGGGCTTTGTGAAGCTCCGGATGTGTAGCTTCTACTTTTCTCAACATGTCCTCTTAGCATGGAATATTTAACTGCAAAAGAAACTCCGGTCCCTTCAGCCAATTCGATTCCCATAGCCGAGCTGTGCTCACTCCACTTGAGGTGCAGCTGGCTGGATTATTTTTGGACCTGACATGTTGCCATTGTTCAGGCTCTGTGCTGGATTTGATACGTTGGATCCGGTTCGCTGTAAACGTATGAAACCTCTTGGCGCCTTTATAAACGCAGCCAAGGACCACCTTTGAGTCATTCCGGTAATACTCTTGCATGCTTTCAGTCTCGAGTTATCTACTAATTAGATCAGCGATGCAAACAAAAGTCGCAAATGATGAAAGCTTGAGTCTTGGTTCAGTCGTTAGTGTGTTCCCCGTGATGAGTGAGCAGCTAAACTGTCCTTTTTAACTTATTGCCCTTTGAGTACTGTTAAGGTAGAAAGACGTTATATAAATGCGAGCCCATATGCTCCTTTGCTGCCTCCAAGGGAAAATCCTCCTGATGCTTCCTTGGTTTTCTTTTTGTTTGTTTCCTTTTAAAAACAACAGCTTCCCTTGTAGTTTCTTTTGAAGCACAGTTTTTCATTCTTTGGAGTGTTTTGCCTGTGTTTTAATATTTCAAAAGATAGTCACCAGTTTTTGAATTTCAAGGGATCTCCATTGAATATTGCAGGCTCGAGAACAGTAGCTCCGACTAAATCAGAGCTATTCTGCGCTTGAGATGTGGGCGATGAAGCTGGCGAAGCTTGAGATGCCAACTGAAGGCGCTGGAAAACGGGAACTAGGCTTGTGGCTGGTAGAGACAGAAGAATGAACGGGGGTCTTGAAGTATGGCAGGTTTGAGTTGCAGGTGGTTCGTTGTCACGAAGCAAGCCCGATGGTCCAGAAGTTTCTTCAATTTGATCGTAGGCCCTTATTTGAGCTCTTGCAGCCTTCAGCTTCTTTACTTCCAAGGAGGCCGTTTAAGGTGCTAAGGAGCCGTTTCAGGAGCAGCGTCAGTCATTCTAAGTGAGTAAATGCCGGATTGGGCAGAGCCACATTTTGATGTGACAGTGCCATGGATAATCAACCTGTTGAGTCCGGAACAGATTCAATATCAGGGCAAGGTTCTTCCTCTTCGTCTGCTGAGTGCCCTTTAAGTTGCCTCTCTATCTTGAATTGAATTCTGAAAGTGATATGCATTGTAGGTTTGGCTCGGGAGTTTCCACTTGACAAGACTCTACCTGTTTCCTATTCTTGATACTTCCACCTTTCATAAGTGATGCCGTACCAACAGTGTACACTCTTAAAATTACTTTCCCTTTTCTGTCAGGGTTGAGTTTTTTTTTCACTTCTTCATAACTATGCCACCTCTTCTGCAAGTCAAGTGTATGTGGCTACAGGTTGAAGTGTTCATTTAGTGTTTTTTATGACAGGAATCTGTGCTTATGTGAGACATTTTGTATGATAAGAGAACGTAAATGTGTATATTTAGTTTGCATTGGATAGGCTGTAGGCTGTACATAAAGCAATTTACTATTTGTTTGAATGAGTTCTCAATAAGGGTGACAATTACTGTGTGAATCTTTTGGATACCACATTTCTAAATATGGATTTCAATATTAAAGGAAAACAGCTAGCATTTAGCATTTAAACTCATATAAATTACAAGTTAATTTTGTAAATACAAAAATGTAATGTGGCTTTGACATAAATATGCAAATATAAGCTTAATTGCAGAACAAATATGCTTTGAAATGTATTCAGTTCCCTTATTTTACAAAATAAAACTTGTAATTGAAACTCTACATTTCACTGATGTTACCCTTTCTTTTCCCCCCAAGTTACCCATTAAACTTAATTTTATGCATAAAACACAAATTTCTTCACAGATCTTCATTTAAATTATGATAATGACCCTTAACCATTTGCGGTCTTCAAAAATCTTCCATTTAACTTAAAACCTTATCGTTTACCTTAAAACCTCAGCTTATTCACTTTCCTGTGTTTAAATTTTTCTTTGCGCCACGTGACATTTGGCCATGAACGTCTACACATTAGCTGTATCCACAAACGTGCACTATAAGCTTAGCACAGTACGAATGGTTAATAGGCCCGAGTCGTTTGTTGCAGCCTCCAGGTTTCAGACACTTGTCACACCACTTCAGCTCGATGACTTTGGTAAAGCTCTTTCTGGCTTCATCCTGAAAAGCTGCACCCTCAACAAAGTCTAATCACCATTGCTTGGAGATGCTTCGTCGATATTGCATCATGCCGGATGCATAGCGAATGTTTGTGTTGTCAAACGTTGGCATTTATTGCTTCAGAGTGTCTTGTCTTTCTTATACATTCCTCAGTCACTGAAGGCACATTCAACAAGCAGCTCCACACACTAACCATGAGTACATTCTTATATTGTAAATTATTCACAATTTTTTTTAAACATTTTAACCTCACATCCAATGAATTATTTATTGCACGAAATGAATTCATGAATTATGCTCAGTGCAATTTCGTAACTGCGCTTACATTTCTGATTGACACCGTGTCATGAAAGTGCTGCCTTATAATTTGTCTCGATAATAAAAACGCCGGACGGTCACGTCTCTTTACAAGTCCATCAAAGTCCGGGGTCGTATCCAATGTTGAGACGAGGAAAGGCGTTCATCAGTCAGCCGTCTGGTCTATAAAGAGAATTGTTGTTGTCTATCACTGACAAATGGAGCTAACGGGAACCTTCTCTGTATTCATGTACGGATTCAGTAATTGGTCCCTTCTGTGAGCCACTGAAGTTACCCACCACTGGTGTGGAACATCCAACAGTGGGAAATGTGTGAAGCATCTATTGTGGCGGACTGGGTTGCCCTCATACACGTGAACGCTCACGCGTATGAATGCGGCACCTGCATGAACATTCTTCCCCTGCAATTTGAGATTGATCGGTTGGCTCATTACATCACCATTAATGCTAAAAAACACAACCACGGTCTGAATCCGGCAACTCTACAACCTTGTTTGCTTCCAGCATGTTTGCGTCCTCCCTCTCCTCCAGCAGCTCAATAAACCGGCGTTGGTTAACACCAACGATGGCGATTTTCGCCACCATTTTACTGACATGATCATGTTGCAGCGCAGATAAACACAGACCTCTGGTGAATTCTGTACCATAGGAAGATCAAACGTCCTGTTTTACCTGCCTCTGTATCCACCACAGGAGCCCAGCATCTTCCCGGTGAGTTTCAGAGATCCATTAGTGGTGCATTCAGTAATTTAGTCATAATGGGTTGTGTCTGCCTACCAAGGGTCCGTTTTGAGGTCTTTAGTTCACATTAAACGTGGATGTGGCCTTCTCTTCAAGCTGATGTTTTTCAATTGCTGTCGTGCCTCTGCAACTTCCTAACTAAATTCTGAAATCGCACTGCTGTTTTTATAGCATCAAATAACTAATTAAAACCAAACCCATAAGGAAAATGAACACTTGGACAAACATCAGTGTGATATTGTTCTTTTTTTTCTTTTTTACCCTGTCCTGTCCGTCAGCTAAGGCATACAGAATGAGAGTTCCGGGTCTGATGGGTCAGACAGATTCGCTCTGCAAAAGGAGGAGTCTGAAATACTCCTCCTGTTGTATTATCTGCATTACTTTGTTATTGTGATTAAAATGTGGATTCCGGGATTCCGGGCAGGATCTGGTGGGGTTGGTGAAGCAACCCCCGATTGGCAGCCAGGCCAAGACCCCAGAGGCCAGAGCACCCCGCAGCCTCCACAGAGCAAGCAGAACCCAAGGCCACATGACCCAGAGGCCGCCATGAACCCCCCCACCCCCACCCACCCCACCCCCCCGGCCCTCCCCAAGGAGAGCCATCAGACCAGCAGCCACAGAGGGAGACAGGTCCAGGTCAGAGACAGGTCCACGGCAGGACCTGGAGAATTCCAGCCCGGCCAGGGTCCAAGTCCCTTCCACCTATTCTGCAGCTAACCACCAGGGGATGATAGAGATATTTTAAAGATATTTTTCATTTGTCAGGAGCTGTCATGCTGTGTGGTTCTGTATGTTATGTTATGCTATATTATTAGTCCATGTCTAAGTCTATTTATTAAGATATTTACAGAAATTAAACTGCTAGCCCATGTTTTCCCAACCCCAACCATTTACAGAATTTGAAACCCACCAAAAATGTGTTCTTTATCCAGGGATGTCCGAATCTTAGTGTGCGACAGTATAGAAACATGCAGAGTTCATCTGTTCAGAAATTTTCATTCCAAATGGCCGTGTGAAAGAGTTCATGAATTGCTCCTCTTCTCTTTGACAGCTGGACCGGTGAGTCATCAACATGCCTGCATGCACCACTGAGGTCCCTAAGGTCATGACCTTGGTTTTTTTCTTTTTTTTTTTTATCGCCGCTATGCTTAAATGAAAATTTAAAAAAAAACGTTTTTAATAGCTTAACTTTTGTGCAGCAAAGATTTTGTACAGCTAAAAGATCACTCACTTCATCCCAGAACTTCAGGCAATATTTTTAACTTTATTTTACAAGTACAGCATCATTCATGCTCAGATGTAATTAAGCTTTCATGCAGTCACGCTCCAGACGTTGGCCATCCATTATATTTCATGCTTCACCCGAGTGAATTAGCCAATTAATGCAGCATCTGATGGCAGATGGATGAAAGTTGTACAAAATGCTTTTTTTTTCAGTTCAGCACCTTGTTTACTTTCATCATTGAGACATAACAAAATAAATAATTAAAAAAAAAAACTCATTCGGGTATAGGATAAGGATAAATGGCAGATGTAGAGGCTGCTGACAACGGCCAGATGCCTCTTGGCGGGCACTTTTTGCCATTGAATTACTCATCAGCTGGACTGCCACAACTGACGGCATTTCGGCTGATAGCCGATCTCTTTTCCTCCTCTCTTTTGTCATCTATACTTAGTAAAACTTGACAACGGATTAATGACTCTGCAAAGTGGTCTCCTGGTGGTTCATCTGGTCTAATGTTGTCAGTAAATTTGTTATTGTGCTTTCTATACTTGTGGGAATATCAAACGGATGGATATGTAGCTGCATTTATCCGAAAAAAAAGCTAGTGCGCTGTTTTCCCCCTAGAAATAAGTCTGGCTCATCTAGTATTTTGGACCAAGACTTTTTTGTATTACAATATACATTAAAAACAATGGGTGCCGCCAAATACCTGTAAAGAGACTCTAGGGATGGATTAAAAGATGATTGGAGAGTCCTACATTTATTTGTCTATAGAGACACAAGGATTATTTCATATGAAATATCAAAATTAGGTCAAGGACTCCTGCACCCGGGCAGGCAGGCAGAGCTAATCACAGCCGTTCTGGACATTCATAGTGACTCCACCTGAAGCGGCGCGGCGCTCTGCTCGGCAGAGAATGAGCTGTGAGCCTATTTTCATGAAAAGCTGCATGACACCGTGCAGATCAGATCAATTGGACAAGGAGCCAATGCAGATACAGCACTCTGAGTATGGTCAATTTTCAAAATAAAACACCCTCACGCAATGTCTTCCTAATCCTTGTCCTCAGGCAACCCCATCCTACATGCTCAAACTCACCTGGTTTTAATGATGGTTTTGACTTGCTGATGAGCTGATCATTTAAATCGGGTTAGAACATGTAGAGTGGGGGGGGGCTCTGAGCACCAGGGCTGTTTGACGGTGGACACTTGATCATATATCAAGTCACTGCATCAATAAAATAATACTGCTGAACGGTGACAGTGGAGTCAGCCCATCAGAGGATTTTCACCATGAGAATTCCACAATACCAAAAGTTGTTTGTTTTTTTTAATTGTTTTACTTTATTTGATTGTATTTGCTGGTAATTGTTACAATTTTTTTCTAAAGGACAACTGATTCATCATTATTTTCAAATAAACTAGTGATTTTTATTAAAAAAAAAAAAAAAAAAAAGCTTTGGTCTTCCAGAAGTCTAAAAATGAGTCTTGTATTGGATCATTATCATGTATGTATGTATGTATGTATGTATGTATGTATGTATGTATGTATGTATGTATTTATTTATTTTTCATTATTATTAATTATTAAGTCAGAAACAATCTGAAACAATCATTATTAATTCTAGTGTTATTACTACTACTACTACTACTAATAATAATAATCATATTCCAAAGGAAGCTGCCAAATTGTCTCCTGCTTTGCATTAAGCATTTTTTCAAGTATTCTCTTTCTGACCACATATTTCGAAAGCACGACATGTGTAGAGGTCTTCATTTCCAACATGGAGAACCAAAAATTAAAATACAACCACATAATTACGCATGCTTCCAACAGTAACCCTACACCTCTCTCATTGTGCAACACTCTCTTCATACAAAGGCCAACAGAACGAGGTTTCTCAGGGACTGAAGCTGGGATTGAGGCTTCGTTCATCCAGCGACGAGTCAAGTGGGAGGTGATTCTTGATCCTGCTTGGACCTGTCGTAAATAGCTTGAAGTGTAGTAAACTACAATATCTGCTTTGGCCCTGAGTAAAGACGGACATTTTCAAAACATATTTTCTGACACACCTTGTAGCGCCTCACCAACAGCCTGAGACAAAGGAGGTCCACATTTACCTCCAAAAGCCTAAAAGTCCATGTGTTGCTAACAAAAGAACAAACAACTCGGTTCAACAACCCCCAACGTCTGATCTTATCCAACCAGCTGATCAGCTGAGCGACGCACCCTCAGATCACGTAGCCCGAGCCGATCAGCAGGGTGCCAGCACAAGATCCAGCTCATGGATAAGGTCCACTAAGCTCAGCCCCAAACCATGACATCACATCAAGGTTTATAAACAAGCCAAGACGCTAAATTCACCTCGTCTGGCTCAGATGTCCACCATAGTGACTCCGTGCCAATAGGAGGACTCATTAAGGAATCTGGCTCGGACGTCCGCCATAGAGACGCCGCTGCCGACAGAAGTGACCATCGCAGCTTCTGGAATCAAGCTGATCATCCCATGTGGCGTGCGTCCTGACCCGCGACAGAAGCGCCCCCCCCACGCGTTAACTGCCTTCAGCCTTGCCCAGCTTCCTCGCCGGTCGAGTGATCTCTTCCCCGTCATCAGTGCCAGTAAAGTACAACATTGCCTGGTTGAGACCTCGGATTTGCCCCCTAGCTAAACCACTGCCCGACCCACCTCAAGAAGACGAAGGACGACTAAGAGCCTTCTTCATACCTGCACTAATTCCCTGCTGCACGGCAGAATTAGCGCACCTCTCGGGTATCCCCGCTGCTCTGAGGAAGACGGTCGCTGCCGAAAGCCTCTAACTGACCGCCTTGCAAGTACGAAGGAGCCCAGGACAGACTACCGCACCTCACCCGTATCAGTAAGAGGCTGGTAGCTCTGGGCAGGTGTCAGTGTTTATAAGGTATGTGTATCCACCTTACGGGCCGCCATGTTCCCTGTGTTACTGTGCATCAGTACTGTTCGCGCTGTCATTATCCATTTTTGGTGTTGCCGTGCACCCGCGATCCAGATCAGTACTTGATGTGTTAGTTAAAGGTCCAGATTCAAGCTGCTCATGAGCCAGTGAGCCAGTGAGTTCTGCGTAGCGCATACAAGCGCTGGAGCTGATCGGAGTGCAACTCTCCACCATCTCTCTCTCTCTTCTTCTTCCCCTCTCTGCACTCACCGCCAACACACATTCTGCACCAATATGAGCTTGTGCAAGATAAGGTTTCTGCTCCGCCCCTCCTTTGTCAGGGCAACAGTCATTTTGTTGCACCTCCCAAATTCCACCCCACGTGTTGTGGTGACCATTCTGTTTCCACCCCACACCCATCGGGCTGACCTCATGTGTCCTGGCAGCTTCTTGTTTGCCCCTTTTCACATCTGTCCACTCACACACACACACATGGGCACCGTGTTTGTTGTTGTTGTTTGTTTGTGTCTGTTCATATGTAGTTAGAGAATAAGAATATTGACATTTACAGGTAACCGATCTTGAGACTGATTTCACTTGTTCGGTCATTGGTCGGGTTTTCCGGGTGATGCCCCGTTTTTAATGCATTTTAATTTATTAAGCTTTCTTCATTTTTGATAATTATTGATACTTATCTTTTATGATTATAAATTATCACTGATAACCAAATTTGGCTCCTACCATGCACAACAGGCCAACACCTGTTTGGAGCCACGATACATCGTGCTGCCACGTAGCTTTTGTATCATTATTTGGAGATTTAAAAAAGAAGAGAGAAAAAAAAACAAAAGTTTGGTATGTGTCATACATTAGTACAAAACACAGCTTTGCAGGGTTTTATTTGCAACTATGTTTTTTAAGCTGCAATGTGCTTGGATGGCTACACCGAGGCCCATTGAGGCAGCGCGCTGTATTCTGCTACTGATTAGCTGTTTTAGAGTTACCAACGTAAGGCAGTGAAAATATTAAAACAATTTTTAAACACTGACATATTGGCTTTTTAGGTGAAGTTTTAAAAGTAGCTAAATGTGCTTTGCTCAGGTCTCCATCCACAACAGCTCATTCGGCCTCTTGATTGTTACTTGCACTGAGGGTCCCATCTACTGCAGTTAATACACTGACTGTCCATAAGTAGCCCGCACGGCCCCATTTAAAAAGAAATGAACTGTCCCTTTAAATTTGATGCTAGCAAATAACACTAACCTTAAGTTAGCCTGTAGTGCATCTCTTTAGTCTTTTTTGTTTTGCTGAGCCAACGTTAATTGGGCAGGACACATCTTGGCCTGTGTGTGGCTTTCTTCCTGCGCTATGTTTGTGCCTAACGAAAGGTGAGAACGAAACACAACAATATGTATTTTTTAGGCAGCAGTGTTTATGAACTGCAGCTAAGAGAAAATAACTGCATTGCACATGGAAACATATTAATGTGCAGGAAGTGAAATTGGCACTTTTCAGCGGCAACCGCTCCTTGGGGACCTAGACTAGACAAGGTAGAAGTTCCTTAAAAGTGACACCAAAGGATCTCCATCGCCCTCTGGTGACTGGCTGCAGTCTAGGTGATAAACCGCGCTTACTCAGTGTTAAAGGATGGGATTTTGACCAAATTAAAAAATATTCCCGAAGAAAGTTATTGTCACTTCATGTGTTGTTGTTTTTTTTGTTTGTTTTTTTTAAATCACATTGACGTTTATCCAATTGTTCATTTTTCTTATAGTTTTGGTTTTAATTTGTTATTTGATGTGATTAAAATCATCTTAATTGACAGCAGCAGCTGAGTGAAATACCAAAAGTTGTGGAGGCATTTACAGACTTCTGTTTAGGAACTGTACATAAGTAACACTGAATTTTCTTTAGCTGTTATTGGCTGTTTCAAATGGTCAAAAATATTTTTTAAATGGTAAACCAATCACTTGTAGCTGCTTGCTGCTTTATTTCCTGACCAGGACTGCTCAGACTGCGAATGGCATCGCCAGTGCAAGATGGCGGTGTTGGTATCTGGGCTATTTTAGCTTCAGTTTGGACAACAGGGTTAAGCAGGGGCCCGTTGTCCATGTTACATACAGTCAATTGCTTGATCAATACAAACTGCCATCATGTGCACAAGACAGTGATTGTCATCTCTCACACTATAAAGATTCAGTTTATTTGGTAAGATTTGTTTTGCAGTGTATTTACAATTCTGGACTAGTGCATGAAGGAAAGCCACTATTGATTAAATATGAATTAAAAAAAATGTAGATTAGCTGGGCACACTGTAAAATATGAATGCATAACTCTCGGCTAATAACTATCACGTATTCAGCCAAGCCATGAGTGATATTTTAAATATGAAAATGTATAAATGGAAAGCTGGGGGAATGAATTTGAAATGGCCTGATGCAGAATTGATTAGTATTAGTATTACAGATTTCAGGTCCCAGGCTTAAATAGTGTTTGTTTATACTACATTCTGCTCTGCATTGGTTTTCTTTTATAAAGCAGAGAGGACTGGTGGGACTATGGAGATGACAAACATTTTAACGGTAGGAGGGACCCTTTGAAACATTGTGTTTACATGCCTGCTCTGCTTGTATGTGTCAGTTTTGTGATTCTGTAAACTGGGACAACCAACAGTTCAAAGAACAATAATGGTTTAAACATGTGTTTTTACATGATTGTTTCCAATTGTTTGCTGTTTGAATGTGAGAACGAGCACGTCTGAATTCATCCACGCAGCCCTGGCACCGTTCCGTTCTCTTGCCTTTAGGCTGTTTGCAATGTCAAATTTCTTTCTTGCAGTCTCACGGTGGCACTCTGGGCTCAGACAGGATTTCTTGGCCTGAAAATAGCTGCTACGAGGACAATTACAAAAATGCAGTGTGCAGTCAAGATTAGGGAAACTGGAAGCTAATGTCCCATCATGGACAAGGATTTTTCTGGTCCTGCGTTGCTCTGGAGAGGTTTTTGATTATTACACAATCCCTCAAAGCATTGGACAAATCAATTTCAGGAGTGATGAGTGTTACTCTGTGAAGAGTAACACTTTTTTTTTAAAGCTTTTTATCCACGATGTTCAGTGAAATTAGCTGCGCAAAATGTCCTTCACAATAAGGAGATATCATTTCAATTCAGCTTGTAAGACCCTGAATTGAGATTGGAATTAATTAAACAGATCACAAACACGCTTGCTTAAATACACAGACAAATAAACAGGTACAGACTTAAAACAATATAACAGCCGCCCCAACAGAGCTTCCTGGTCAGGTCTACAAGGTAAGAGCTGAATCTTATACTGCTTCATTTTCAATATTTTAATATCTTACAGTAAAGTGTAAACTGAGAATTAATACCAAAATCAAAAATTAATGTGGACGTCCCAAATGTAAAAGATTAAAAGATGGGAAATGGCCCGCTTGCAAATAGAAAGCACCTATGATGCAGACTTCCAAAAAAAAAGCTATATAATCACATTTATAAACAATGTTATGTGTAACCTGAAGGAAAAAAAAAATCAAGATTGAAATGACGAATAGCCTGGATTGCAACGCAGGAAAATGTATTGATTTGTTGCTTTTCATCGGGCTTCGACTTTGCATTCACTTCCATATTGTCTAAAAAAATAAGCAAAATAGCCAAAATAAAGCTGTGGGTTGTGTTTCTGCGCGTGCAGGACCGAGCTGAGATGTGAGCCTGCAGGAGCCGCTGCAGACAGTTAGTGGCGCTGATTAAAAATATCTGCTGGAAGGTGACAAATGAGTGAAAAATGCAGCCGACACACTTGCAGTAGAGCCACTGTAACTCCAGATCAAATTACACTGAAAAATGAGATATGAGCACTAGGTATAATCAGCAAAAGTGAGAAGTGAGAAAAGAGTCAAACATACTCTTGTGTGCGGGACTTGAAAGTGGAGTTGATGCTCTTTCTGGAAACTTCTCTATCTGCGTCCCCTGAACATCTTGATGATCTTGCACTTGTGTAGCATCACACTTCAATGGACAAATAATTAACCAGTTACACTTGCACAATCGAACGCAATCAAATAAAACAGTTCTGCCACAAAAGCAAATGAGCTTTTATGGCGCCTCCGGTGTTCACTTACTTGACATTCAGTTCGAATTCCTTATGGAGCTCATAGTGTTGGAGATGATTCAAAGTGAGAGATCTTTATAATATTCGTCTTGCTTACTTTATGTTAAGGGATGTGTGTCTTGTACAGCTCACTTTATATGTTATAAGAGTAAATTACTATGACCTAATGAATGATGTAAATGTGATTGTAGAGCCACAATGAAGTACAGAGGATGGAGGAGCCTGTGAAGAGAAGACCTCTGGTTCTGGGTCTTGAAGTTGAAATAATTATGAAGACTATTTTTGAAATATTGAATGTTAGTTGACAAAACTTGCAATGCAAATTTCATGCTTTCATTGAGCCACATCTCTAGTGGGTCAGTCACCTTTACACCCACCATCAGCAGAACCAGGAGCTGTTGCTGATGGGCTGATGGTGGACCGGATCACCTGATGTGTGCACTAGCACCGCATTAGCTCGCATTCTCACCGGCTCCTGTGTTTGAAATCCCGCCTTCAACTGCTTCGTGTCGCTGCGAAATGAGCGCCACACACAGCAATGTTTGTCATGACAGATGCGGCTGCTCTCCTCCACAAAAATGCACCCAGGCAGTGGGAAAGCTAGCAGTTTGTTTTCATGTTGGGAAATTAGTGGACACGATGTTCTGACGGGTTGGACTTTATGCAGCCGGCACAACACAGCAGTTTACCATCCTCACAAACGGCAAAATGCAGGTAAAAACTACTGAACTAGAACCAAACTCACATAGTTATGTCTGCCAGCACTGATCGGCACTTGAGCCGAAGAGGCCGTCTCCCCTTGTGACATAATCTGAGATTTGTTGAAATCTGTCGCTCAAAAACGCCACAATTTGCGGCCTTATTTTCATACAAGGTAAAAGGCTGATAGAATAAATTATTGAACCTGCAATATGCTTTTTAAAACATTAAGAGCAATACAGGCTGCATTAAAAACTGCATCTAGTGCGCAGCCTCACTTCAAAAGATGTATTTCTTTCTTTCTGATTTATTAAATGGAATGGAATAGTATTTAATGGAAATGGGAACTTGTTTTATTTGATTTTATGCACGTCTCTTTGCTCAGGGAAGTCTGTACTATTGTCCTGAGTGCAGCCACTGGAAAAGTAAATCAGCAGATGGCTGCCGTCCTCCAGGACTATTACACTATACGCTAAGGTGCCACCATCAGAGCAGTGAAAGACCTTTTTGATAACCAGAACCGAAAAGAGGAAGAAAAACAAACAACGAGGGGGAAAAGAGAGACAAGGACCCCGGTAAGTGAGATAATCATGATAAATGAACACATCATGATTGTATCATGATTAAACTGAGGAGCGGCCTCGCTGCGCCTCTTTGCCTGGGGCCTCCTTGATTCTGGGATCAAAACCGAGCATTACTCAGCGTAATATATGGGCTGATCCGACAAAGCGTCCTCAGAGGCTCACATGGACTCTCCACCATCTCTAACAAACGGTTCCAGGCCACGACAGTCAGAAACCTCAGCAGTTCCTCAGCAGCACAGGGAACCCCCCCAACAGACATCTACTACTCATTTGTACCATTTTTTTTTCTTGCTGTTGTAAGAGCAGCTCTCAGTGTGACGGCACACAACGTTCCCTGGTTACACAATGTCACGGGCTGCCATTTCCACAACATCAACCACAACCCAGTGAAGAAGCCCTCCCCCCACTTCTGACCCCAGAAAACGTGACAGTGAAACCTCCCTTCCTCCTTCCAACTCTACAATCATGAGCGCGAAGATCCCATGACCGCAAAGCCAGCCCCCTCTCGACGGTGGTTGTTCTCACTAATCACGAAGTCCAAATTTGCATCCGCATCTACATCTGTTGATCTCAACCAGCAGAAAACACAAAACATATGGAACTGGGAGATCTGGAGCTGTATGAAGCAGCCAGCTGCCCGATATTTCACCTCAAGACAGGATGCCACGTGCAGGCTGGAGATTTACTCACCGGATGCACCACCCGCCAACACACACACCTGGCCCCACACACACTCTCATCCTTGTTCTTCGAATTTACGTTCCTTTACAAAGGAATAAGGTAAAGAGCTTAACGCCAACCCTTAACCCGGTTCTAATCTTTAGGCTAAAACCAAGTCTGGCCTATGAAGGTGTCTCACAAACTGTCTTCACGTCCTCTGTACTTCACATAATCTCGTGATTCACTCTTAAGTCAGGACATTCTTTGACGTCATGCATTCCCCAGCATCTTACCCTCTCAACTAAGGGCCTTGCCCTAACCCCTTAGCCAATTCTAACTTTAAGGCTTGAACCAAGTCTTGACCCTCACACTGACCTTTAAAGGTGACCTTACAAAGAACCTAATGTCCTCGCTCTGATGTAAAAAAACAAATAAAAAAAAAAAAAAAAAAAAAAAAAAAGCTGTTTTTTTTTTTAGTTCTGAAAGTACAAATACACACATACGCACGCACACACAGACACACAAGTACACACACACTCGCTTAGTCTGTTTTCCCCTCAAGCATATATATGATAACTGAATGAAATTAATGC
>CAAKHG010045455.1:0-17668 GCA_901007715.1 Dactylopterus volitans
TGTGTGAGCCTCCAATAGCCCCGCTGTTGCATCGCACACACTATTGTCACCATTCTTGAGTGTTTCTCTTCTTCAGTTATAAATAGCTGGAGCTGGCGAGCAACACAAGCCTCTACCAAACAAACTGAAGGCAACTTCTGAGCTGTCAGACAGCAAAGACAGAGGTTGTGTTGCTGTATTATCCGGTCAAGCTGGGCGGCACAATGATAGAGCATGGAAAATAGGATTTGTGTATAACAACTTTCTCAATAAAATACACTAAAAATACTGAAATTAGTATTGAACGGGATGTGTTAATGCTAATAACTTGAAGGTGAGCACTACTTGTGTCAGTTGGAATGAAATTAATTATGACCTGCAACAGATGTTACACACTGGTTGAGGAGCTTGAGAAACATAACATCAAATCAAAATCAAATCAATTTTACTGATATAGCGCCAAATCACAACAGAAGGTATCTCATGGCACTTTACAAGAAGAGCAGCTTGAGACCGTATTCTTTAATTTACAGAGACCCAACAAATCCTCCGAGAGCAAGCACTTGGCAACAGTGGCAAGGAAAAACTCCCCTTTAACAGGTAGAAACCTTGAACAGAGCCTGGCTCGAAGTGGGCGGCCATCTGCCTTGACCGGTTGGATTGACAGAGAGAGAGAAAGAGAGAGCGAGGGAGAGGAAGAGGGAAAAGGAGTTGAATAGAAAGAGGGAAAGGGAGGGTAAGAGGTAGAAGAGAGAGAGAGAGAAAGAAAGGAGGGTTGGGGGACTAATACATATATTAGTTGAGACATGAAAAGTTTTTATTTAACTTCAGACAAAGTGCAGGAAAAAAGTGTGCTTTGTGTTTAAAACAGCAGCCAACCTGCACATAGTTTTTCAAGTTTCTTAGTAGGAAGATTGTTGAAGCACCTTTGAGAACTTGCTGCTGCTCTCCTGTGAATTTATACCCAAATTTATTTGTGTGTATTTATGAGATTTTGAGTGACTGATTATTTTGGCTTTGGGGAACTGTGATGTTATGCTCTTGCCCCCCAAGTGACTGAAGATTTCTCCTTATTACACAGGCTAACTCATTCTCACTCCCATGTCCTAAAATCAGGACTTTAGTCAGTGGCTCCTCTTCTCAAACTATGACGCTGTAGATTTGAGGCGTCAGATTTAGATCTGTGGGATTATCATTTCAACACGGCAGACAGGTCACTCAAACACCTGACTTTGCATGAGCTGACCACAGTTTAAGCACCCGTTTGCAACCATGACTCACTTTTTTAAGATTGTTAAGTTTTTTTAACAAAAGACCATGATTTCCATGATGAGCTCATTGTTTTTTTGTTTTTTTTTTAATATTTCCAGGCACAAGATTCACATTATTATTAAAACCATGACAATGGATGTCATGAGTCAGTGTTTATCTAAGCCCAACCAGATGCCAATCAAAACGCTATAACACTTAAAGTTGAAACATATTTTTTCATTTATCATTCTGGAGGATGACAGATGCATGGAACAGAAACAGGCTTGCTGACTTCAGCATTTGCAGAAGCATATGGAGACATGTGAGGAGTACCTACAGTGTTCCATTTGAAGTTACATTTATACATGACTGACAAATTAAAGCATTGTATATTTTAATTTTATATCAAATGGCACAATTTTCTAAGTGAACATTCTGCATTGAAGAACGATGGAAACAAGTGACTGAGACCATAAATCACAAGTAGAATAATTGTCTTACAGATGTCCATCCAATTAAACTTATTTTGCAGCTACAGGTGTCATACCCTGCTGGCAATTGAAAAGAATGCACAATTAATGCAATAGCTTCATTTTTATGACCACAAGACTCTGTCTAATTATATGTGCAGTCTATATTTCAAGCAGATGTCATGACTAGGTACAAACCAATACGACTCAATTGCAGGGATTAGGCCAGAGACATATCCATAAATCCATAAATGTGATTTTATTCCTTAAAACTACGATGTCAAAGTCTGTCAAGTGGGTATGTTGGGCTGTGTGTGTGTGTCCACCCCAGGCCGACACCACTGACCTCTCCTTTCCTCCTGTGTTTATTTAAACACCCCTGAACTTTGACTCTGTGTGGTCTGCTTTTGGGTCTGCCAGTTCAACTATTCGTGACAGAACGATCTGCCCCAAATGGACCCATCGGACTTTAACAGGGTAAAGGAGGCCGTGACTAATCAGGCACAGCGCTTGGGACACCATGAGGTACTGCTTCAGAAATTACTTGACCAGATGACTTTAGTCAATGAACGACTTACTGCCCCTCCGCAGTACACCACAGCCATCAGAAGAACCACCTGAGGCTGCCGCTCCAGCGCCTTCCTTCCTTCCTGCTGTGGTTTTTAACCCTGATTCAACTTGCTTTTGAAGCTCAGCTGTCTCGCTCCAGCCATGAGCCAGCCATGGCTTATGTGGCCAACCTGCTTCAGGGGCCCCCCTTGATTTATTTCAATCCCCTTCATGAGCAAGGAGCCGCTGTGGTCCAGTCCTTTGCTGTTCTTTCCGCAGAACTGAAGCGCATCTACAACCACCCTATACAAGGACAAGCGGGCCAGCAGTTGCTCCACTGTCATCTGTGAACCGCCAAATCTATCCACTGTCCCTGCAGTTTATCATGACTTGGGAGAAGCTTTCAGCAAACAACTGGCTTTGTCACTTCCTCCTCACCGTCCTTATGATTGTGCAATAGACCTGCTTTCTGGAGCTCCCCTGCCGTCCAGTCAGTTATATAACCTGTCCTGCCCGGAGCTTGAAGCTATGGAGAGTTACATCTGCGACTCCTTGGCTGCAGGCATCATTCGACCCTCATGTTCCCCAGTGGGCGCAGGATTCTTCTTCATGGGTAAGAAGGATGGTTCCTTACGGTTCTGTATTGATTTTTGTGGACTCTGATATCACCATTAAAAACAAATACCCACCACCGTTACTAGCCTCTGCTTTTGAGCCTCTCCAGGGAGCCACTGTGTTCTCAAAGTTGGACCTGGAAGTTGGTCTTCTCCCGTGGTCTGCAAGATCATGTTGTCCATGTCAGGCAAGGGCTCCAGCGTCTTCTAGAGAACAAGCTCTACGTAAAAGCAGAGAAATGTGAGTTCCATGTTGAGTCTACAAGATTCCTGGGGTTCATTGTGGAGAGCGGTCAGGTGAAGGCAGACCATGAAAAGGTGCAGGCAGTGGTGAACTGGCCTCAACCAACCTCTGTCAAGCGTCTCCAGAGTTTTCTGGGTTTGCAAACTTCTATAGACGTTTCATCAGGAACTGCAGGCAAGTGGCTGAACCCCTCACCAGACTTACCTCTCCAGCCATTCCTTTCACTTGGAACGCTGAGGCTGATGCCGCTTTCAAGGAGCTTAAGAGGCGTTTTACTACCGCTCCAATCCTCATCCACCCCAACCCCTCACACCAGTTTATTGTGGAAGTCGATGCCTCTGAGTCCGGAGCGGGGGCTGTCTTTTTGCAGCGATCTGCCGAGGATCAGAAACTACACCCTTGCACATTCTTCTCCCGTCGTCTTGAGCCTGCAGAGTGCAATTATGACATGGGGAATTGGGAACTGCTTCCTGTCAAGTGCACCCTAGAGGAATGCAGACACTGGCTTGACACTGGTTTTACTGTGACCTACTGCCCTGGCACTCGCAGCATCAAACCGGATGCCCTGTCTCGTCAGTTCATGTCCGAGGGTCCCACCAGTCCCGAGCCCATCCTGCCATCATCCTGTATTGTAGCCGCAGTGATGTGGGAGATTCAGTTGTTGGTTCGAGAAGCTCAGCGAGACCAACTTGACCCAGGAAATGGCCCTGTCAACCGTCTCTTTGTGCCTGACACTGTCTGGTCTCAGGTCCTGGTCTAGGCACACACGTCTCGTTTTGCCTGCCACCCTGGAGTTGGTCGCACCCTGTCTCTCTTAAAGCAACACTTTTGGTGGCCTACCATGGATGCTGGCACTCGTGCCTATGTGTCTGCTTGTGCTGTGTGTGCCCGTGGGAAATCCTCCAATTGGCCACCTGCTGGTTTACTCCATCCCTTGCCAGTGCCCAGTTGACCTTGGTCCCATATTGCATTGGATTTCATTACTGGTCTGCCTCCTTCTCAGGGTAACTCTGTAATCCTTACTATCGTGGACAGATTCTCCAAATCAGTACACTTTGTGGCTCTCCCCAAACTCCCCACGGCCCTGAAGACTGCAGACTTTCTAGTACACGAGGTGGTCCGTCTCCATGGCATTTCCCTAGACATTGTGACGGATAGAGGTCCCAAGTTCATTTCGGAGGTTTGGAAGTCTTTCTGCCAGACTCTTGGAGCTTCTGTGAGTTTAACGTCGGGCTATCATCCTTAGTCCAATGGACAAACGGAACGAGTGAATCAAGACCTGGAAGCAGCTCTCCGATGTGTTGCTGCTAAGCACCCATCCTCCTGGAAAACCCAAGTCGTGTGGGTTGAATATGCCCACAATTCCTTGTCCTGTGCCGCCACGGGGTTGTCGCCGTTCGAGGGGTCATGCGGTTACCAAGCACCCCTGTTCCCATCAGAGGAGGTTGACATCGCCATCCCTTCAGTCCAGGCACACCTGCGACGCTGTCGGAAAGTGTGGAAGGATGCTCGTGCAGCCCTGCTCAGCTCAGTGGACTGGAATAGGCAGAACACTGATCGCCACACCATATACCAGCCCCTCGGTACCAGCCAGGTCAGCGGGTGTGGCTATCCTCCAGAGACCCTCCCCTGAAAGTGGAGTCCAAGAAGCTCCCGCTCGGTATGTTGGCCCATATGAAATCCCCTGTCATCAATCTGAGTGTGGTCAAGCTCAAGTTGCCCCCTCGCTGGGGGGTTCATCCCACCTTCCATGTCTCTCAGTTTAAGCCTGTCTCGACCAGCCCGCTTTGTCCTCCTGATCCACCTGCACCCCCATGTTATTGATGACCACCCTGCCTACACTGTTCGGCGGCTGCTAGATGTGCGCCGTCGGGGAAGAGGTTTACAGTACCTAGTGGACTGGGAGGGGTACGGTCCTGAGGAGCATTCCTGGGTACCGTGCCACTTCATCCGAGACCCTTCCCTGGTCTCAGATTTTCATTGTTGTCACCCAAGCAAGCCTGGTGGATCACCTGGGCTCTCCTTGAGGTGGGGGTGGGGGGGGGGGGCACTGTCACAGTCTGTCAAGTGGGTATGTTGGCCTGTGCGTGTGTGTGTGTCTTTGCAAGTGGGCGTGTGTTTGGATGGTGGCTTGGCTCCAGCTTCCAGCAGGCACACCTGTTTCCAGTTCCCTCATCACCCTCACCTGCCTGCAATCAGCTCATCTCCCGGAGTCTTTAAATGTTTGGACTTCACACACCGCGATGCCAGATCGTTGCACAAGCTCCCGTGCGTGGTAGTGCTTTCTAGCCAATTCAAGCTTAGTATTAGCCTTCTGGAGAACCTCGGTTTTTGGGAACTCGTATTGCCAGTCTTGATTTTTGCTCGCTGGGTTTTTGACCTTGCCCTCTGCTCCTCCCCAGTGGTTTTCTACTACCTGCTGCCTCGCCCGCCTGCCTGCGCACACCGTGTCCACCCCAGGCCGACACCACTGACCTCTCTTTTCCTCCTGTGTTTATTAAAACACCCCTGAACTTTTACTCTGTGTGGTCTGCTTTTGGGTCTGCCAGTTCAACTATTCGTGACATACGACAATTACATGTGATGCACACATAAAGTTAGGTAGTGCAGCAGGCAGGTGCCAAGATTCTCTCCACAGATAAATACAGATGTAGTGGCAGAAACAGACACAGATGAGGTGAGTCGGGGACAGGCAGGGTCAGAAAAAGGGGAATCATCCAGGAATAAAGTGCAGGAGCATCTCACATGGGAATGGCAAAGAACAATCTGTGAGTGTATGAAACTGAGGAGCCTTTGGTGTTATTTTCATTTATTTACCTATTATTTTTTAGTCTTTTTGAGGAGGCTTTATACTGGCTTGGTTTTGCAGTGCAGCTGAGTTGAACAGGTGAATGGAGTTGGCTGATCAGGTGTGTGGCTGAAAACTAATGAATGACAAAGTCTGTGGTGAGGCTGCATGTTGAATGACCGAATGAGCCAAGTTATGAAGACTTGTGACAAGAGGTGTCTATGTAAACAAATATTGGCTCAACAGGACAAGACAGGACCATGTGTGGAAAAGCCAAACCATGTCTATTTTTGTAATGTGTTGCACCTGAGGGAACACTTGAGCTTTCTTCGCTTTTTAATCTTTTATTTTCCAAGATTACTATGATTGCTGTCATTGGTTTTGTGAGCTCATTTAGACATGAGACCAGCAATGTAAGATGACCACATTGACATATCTGTTTCTTTTGCGTTTTTATTATCTGTAAATGCTGCATGTTTTTAAGTGACTGTACCGTCATGTACAATACTGTACAGTACTGTAATGTACTGTATAATCCAACTCATAAATACCATCGTCCTTCTCAACTGCATTTGTAGCACATGTCAGATTGCTCTTTACCATATAGCAAATCTAAATCTTAAGTTAGGTTCATTATTTTTTTTCTGGTGTTCTTGGGTCATCCTCTCTTGCTCTGCTCTCTTATCAGCTCTGCAGCTCTCCAGCAGCTCTTCAGCTGCTGCTGCTGCTGCTGCTTCTCCCCTCCATGAGGCCTGCACAAAGCAGAGGCCTCCACCGGACCAAGCCTTGGTAGCGACGCAAGTGCCTACCAAAGGACAAGACGAGCACCACTGGCACGACACAATTCTGCCAGCTGATTTTAACCAGCCAAAGAGCCACCGAATTAGCCTGGACTAACTCCACCAGAGGAAACAAGACTCCAGCCACAGCCAGGACTTCACCGCCTTCCCATCGGGTAAAGACGACCAACTGGCAACCCAACTGAGCATTGCAATAACTGGACTTTGCAATCCACCGAACAGCATCAAACTGCAGACCTGCAGCCCAGCACATCAACGGCATCTTTCTCATACGAGGGACGTGGTCATGTACTGGGCCTAGTCAGCTTACTGCGTCTACATTTGACTGAGCAAAGAATTTTTCCACTCTGCCGATGTATGTTGATATAATTCAATATTCCGGTTGTTGTATGTTTAGTCTGTCATTAGCAATTTGACTGGTCATCTGAGTGCCCTGCGACCCAGCGTGAACAAAGGCTTACACCCGTGTTCCCATTCCCCCGCATCACGCTGGTACACACACTCTACATAACACCATTGTAGCTTGGTTAGATTTATGTTTGTTGTTTCACTTTCTTTGTTAATCAATAAACGTCTTTAAACTTGCTTGTCTGTTTGATATTGTATACAGTGAACCCTGCCAACACACACTGCCAAGAACTCCAAATCCTTCACCTCTGCTACTGTTAATAAAGTAATTTGATTATAATTATGAACGTAATTATCAATCAAGTTATGTGTTAACAGAATAACTTTTGAGCCTGATTTGTAACATTGGTTATCTGGTGCCCCGAGGTGGATTTAATGTAAAATTAAATCCTATCATTCTTTTATAGTAAATATTAGTATCTCAATATTAATATGTTACTAATTTTGATAACCAACAATAATAATAATTAAAGCACAGCATTTATGAGGCCTGTGTGCAAGGCCTATGATATCAACACTGCCCGACAGTGTGAGCTCAACAAATGATGCCCCCTGTGTGGCCATCGAGCTCCTGAGCACAACAGTACGGCATTATGGGATTTAGTGCTTATTTGTCTCTCATTTTCCATCGGTTATTTTGTCTTTGACACTATCTTGTTGTAGTGTTTTAAACATTTCACTGGTTTGTGCAATTGTACAGAAAGCATCCGGCAAAGTGACTGGGAAATTAGTTTATGCATTCATGATTTTTTTTTTTTTTATTTTTTTTTTTTTTTATAGCAGACACTTAGCAGACACATTTCAGCTTGCATCTCTAAAATCACTTACATTGTGAAATCTAGCATTTACTTTTAGAGTGATTTTAGGAGACTTTGTCATGTCGACCTGGACAATCAATGATTTCCCCCTGGCGATTACAGCTGATGAATACCGTTGACTGGCCAAGTAAGAAGACTTAAGGAGTTGATTTAGTTGCATAAATTTCTGTTTTTCACTTGGCACTGCACTGTTCATACTTGATGAGGTTGTGCATCACAAGGCCATATCCTACCAATTCTTTATTTAAGAATGAACTCTTAAAGAAAAATTAGTGATGGTCTTTGTCAGTTATTGTATAAAAATATCCGACAATAGACGTGTTAAACAAAACTGGTTCTTATTTTTTAACAGACATCACAAAGAAACATTTATTGTCTAGACTTTATTCACGTGAAATAATTTAGTTTGTGGGAACAATCTGCATGCTTTAATTGAGCTCTCACTATTCTGATTCAGGGACAAGCACGATATAATTGTTGTATTTGCTCCTTGGTTCATTTGTGTTTACACAGTAGCATTCAACCATAGCCCAAAGTCATAAATAGATTTCTGACCAATGAAAGATCACACATGGCATTTAACTGAAAGTATTCACCTCAGGTAGATAATAAGCTGTTCTCATCCCAGTTAGTCAAATACCAACGCTACTGGCTTGTCAAAGACACTTTGTCACACCCCCAACATGACAGGCTTTGTCACTCTTTGAACCTGACCTACAAAGTGCCCTTTGCCGTCTGTATGAGCTTCCTATACAGACATACAAGGGGGCCTTGCACATCAGGACCACACACTGATGGGTATAACAAAGAGTGCATGTAATACGCTGGGATCAGAACAGGCTGATAGGGTAGGCATAGGATAAAAAAATAAATAAATAAATAATATCCATCCACAAATACGACTAATGGCACCTCTACAAAGTTGGGAGCATATAGTCATATTTATTTAGGTTGAGACTGGTAAAAACTTGAATGTCCAATAGAAGACATGGGTGACACTACATTAAGTCCACAACCTAGGAAAATGCAACTGACTAAGCACAACACAAATGTCCCAGATCAGCATCAGCTGGTAGATGTGGGATGGGCCTAAAATTTTCCAGAATACAAAACATTGTACTTCATTAATACCGCCATACATATCTGTGTGTATACTCCCCAAATGAATAATAAAGAAATACTTTGTCACCACTGTTGTTGCAAATTGCCGCAGTGTTCATATTATGGTGTAACTGACAGGGGCCCCATATTTTTTAGACTATTGAGTATTTTTTTTCATCAAACAATTGCTGATCTGTTATCATTAATATAATTTGGAAAGTACATCCACATTATATATCCTAATGAAACTTAAAGGTTCTTGTTATTGGTGAAAATTAAGAATTTAGAAAGCTGAAGAAGGATTTCTCATTTGGAAGCTTCTCTCGCGTATCCTTGCTGGGAGATGTGATTGGAAGATGTGAGAAAAGCATGCTAATGAGGGCAGCAAGAAGGCAATGCACTTATTTTACCACAGATACTGATATGAAGTAGTTAGTCGTAGATCTATGTAGAGTAAAGTCAAGTTTCCCCCGATAATCATTTTTCTTCAAACATCTTCCATTGCTAGGATAAAATGGAGCCAATATACTCCAATTATATTTGTTTTAAATGCACAAACTGAATGAATCGTCCATATAGATACCTCTTTCTGAAAAAAAACAGGCCCAAGACAAATAAAATTCATTCAAAAAGATAAAGAGTATAAATCTTTTGAATAACTGAAAGAAAGGTGAATTCTGTCATGTAAATGATCAATTAGAATGCTTTCTGCCTATGTTCTCTCTGCACAGTGTCTGTACAAAACAACTGCAACATGATCAGGGCATGGATGCTCTGACAGTGATTTCATCTGGAGCCGTAAATCCTTCCACCAGCCTGTACAACTTTGTGAATGATTGGCACGTCATCTGAAAGTTTTGCTTCCAGTCTATTTTAGAAAATTTCATTGGGATGACCCTTTCCCACCAGTCTTTACTGCACACCTTCATCCACACATTTTTGGATTTTTGAGGAGCACAGTACATAATCAAACATAGAAGAAAAAATATTCTTGTGCTTGTCTTCTTCTCTAGGACCTCGCAGTAGTACATTGTTATTGGTCTGTTTGCTTAAAAACAACACAAAAACTGAAATAATTTAGCTGAGTGGACAACAGAAAATATTTTTTACTGCTCACGTAAACATCCCTTCTGCTCAAGTCAAACCGTCTTTCCGATTAAACACCTGACCAGATTAGATCACATCACATGTGAACAGTTGACCCAAAACTTTTATTTGGAATGATTTAAATCAGAATCAGGGAAAAAAAAGGTGCCCATGTAAACCCAGCTAGAGTGACACATCACATGCTCAACTCATGACTCATGCTCAACATCTATGCTGTTAACTAGAATCTGCAATGTCCCTATCCAAACGACCACATTTGGAAATGGTTCAAATACCCTGGTTATAGATAGAAAGATTAGGCACCTGTAAACATATACAGTGGGGCACAACCACACAGACACTTTTTGAATGTTTCTTCTTACAAGTATTCATGGTGTGTAGTACATTTTGTTTCTCTCTGGCAGTATGCAAACTATGACCACTTTGCATATTGGCAGCTAACTTAAGAAAAAACTGAGATTTGGCCTGACAAAGCAGTGAACTTGTAGCATCAACTGATATTTGAGTAGACAGTAATTAATTTAGAACTCTCTTGCTGTGATCTGACACAGACACAACTAATCAATGAGCAACGGTAATGTTCTCTTTTGATTTCCTCTATTTATTTATGTTTTTCTTCTGCACAAACAGAAAAAAACACTTAAGGTAATGCATCAAGTTTACCTACTCACCTACTAATTCAAAGCGCAGCAGCCAAACCTTAAGAGTGAAAACAAGAGCAGCATATGCATAGAACTTTGCCAAATGTAGGCATCTTAATAGATTGACTTGTCAAGGCAAGAAACACCAACCATTATTAACAGTGTTTCATTCAAGTTCCCCAGTTTAGCCCAACAATGACTAAAAGGATACAGCAATACTTCATGTCTGCTTTGAAATACATCTATTGATAGCATTGCAAATAATATGGACCAAATGTGAACTCACAGTGACATTAACTGCTGACCATCAAAAACAAATCAGTTCATCCTTCAGTGCAGGGGATGGTTGTGTCAAATTTGAAGAAATTCTATTGAGGCTAAAATATTATGTTCATGAGAATGGGACAGACAACTCGAAAGCAAAATACCTGTGGCCAAACCTGTTGCTGATTCAGAAGTATAATTCTGTATGTCTAGGCCATTGTTATAATCTGCACTAGCACCACTAGGGCTGAGATGGGGATAGTCTTTAAAAAGACTGCTTTTGGAGTTAGTCTTTAAAAGGACTGGGTATTTAAAGTCGATGAATTGTTTTTGAGATGGATCGTAACAGATAGTGAGAGATGGCACAAGCGAACTTGCAAGAGAACTAGAGTGAATGGTGCTACAACGTGTGTGAGTCGATGCAGTGATTTATTTTAGTGTGACAGTGAAGAAACATTTACATTTACATCTTTTTTATAAACCTGGGCGGGAATAGCGGCAGCTTTGCACATGCAGTCTGGCTAATTTGCAGTCTGGCCACAGAGAAGTGTGGGTCTCCTCGCTGATCTGACTGCAGCCGGGACTGCTGCGTGAGGCTACTGTGAACCTGACTGCCTGTGAGCATTTTGGGACGGGGGAGGTGCTCGCAGCAGCACTCGCTGCTCGTTGAGGACCGCAGAGTGATACTTGCTTTCATGTCAGAGATTCAGTAACACCAGATAAAGTCGCTAAATCTGTCATTAGTGACTTTTTTTCTCAAAAGTGACTAAGAAGAATTGGAAGAGTTGGCAACACTGTGATGTGTGTGGACGCTAGTAGCACTGATGTCGCGTCACAGCTTGCATTTTCGACCCCACACCACCTCCACCCCCAAACCTACATGTCCTGTGCTCGTACCCGAGAACCACTTGATTAGAGGAAACAGTTGCTTTAACTGTTATTTACTGAAATTAAATGTTGTAAGAGCGGTTTGATGAGGTATGCTCTTATATCAAGGTCATCATGGTTATTTACGAATGTCCAGTGGTCTCCAACTACTTCACTTTTGTAGCTTATCTAGTGTCAAACAATTCATTTGTTCTTGTAATCCTAATTCCTCTGGAAAAGTGCTTTATGATGGTCTCCTGAGGCCATCTGGATAATGAGGCCTTGAAGCTCCTCCAATGCAACTGTGCTGATTGGGCTGTGGTGAGCCATTAAATGAAGACATTGGTAAGCTTAGCTATTATTCCTTTGTTGTCAGATTTCAGCTACATTTTGCAAGTATTATTTGGTGAGTAAAACCTGATGTCATCACAGTGATAGCATCTTTGTTGACATCAGTACCAAAAACTTGCTTTGCCCAAAGATGGTGCTTCAATCTTGTCATGCTTGGTGGAAAGATGCATTATGTGCACACCTGTCATCTAGTTTTCTTAAACTTCCATTTGGAAGCTTTTTAAAACTAAATTTCACTTTCAGCACCAAAAGGAAGTCTTCTCAGTCATTTTATTATCCATGTTTGACATGCTCAGAGTATTCAACTTGGAAGTTCGGGAGGAAGTTGTGGTCAAACTTGCTCAAATGATTAATTCATGTTAAAAACAACAAAATAAATAACATGTAAACATTTGTAGATTACTGCATGCATTAACACATAAATATACAATATAAAATATATGCACAAGAAGTAGTAGGATCTTTTTATCAGCTGCCATCTTGTTGTGGGTTTCAGGGATGCTGGCTATGATCCAGGGGCGCAGCAGACATCTCATGTCCAGAAGCGGACCAATAAATCACCGACTCTGACCTTTGCTGGCATCAGGAACCTTCGTGTCTCCAAATGCTTGAGATGAGGGGAAAATTGAGACCTGGAGAAGCAGTGATGAACTGCAGATGCAAACACACACATGCACACGCACGCACGTGCGCACACCCACACGCACACACAGACATACACAGCTTTGAAAGCACAATTTACAGAATAAGATTAGCTCAAAATTATCTTAAAAGTTGCTGTTAACAAATCAAATGTCAGTAAGATTTTAATAAGTTTTACACCTGTAAAATATAACTCACTTCTCTTGATGACACAAACTTTAACATGGCATTAAAAAAAAAAAAAAAACATTGTTTTTGTCAGTTTGCAAATTTTCTCATTTGATATCACTTTGAACTTTGAAGTGTTTGTCTCTTAGAAATATTTCATGTCTCAGATTACTGTAAAAGAGATTGTGGTTGTGGTCAACGACACCATTAAGACCAGTTATTACTTAATTCATTTTACATTTTGTCACTAACACCCTGGACAGTGTGGGTTTTCTATCTTCTGTCTTTGCCCAACAGGTATCTGGTAATCCAGTACTTTCAAGTCAAATCAATTTTATTTGTATAGTACCAAATCACAACAAAAGTTATCTCATGACACTTTCCCAAAAGAGCACGTTAAAACCATACCCTTTAAAGCCCTTAATGGTTTGGCACTGTCATATCCTAAGGTGCTAATCAAACCGTATTACCCGACCAGAACGCTGCAATCTCTAAACGTAGAATTGGATGCAGAACCTTCAGCAATCAGGCTCCTCTCAACAAACTATCCTGCAACACTCTCTGCATCCTCAACAGTGAGAACCTGGTCAAACAACTGTGTCAGAGAGGATCTGCCCCCTGCTCCACCAGCAGATCACTGCAAGAAACACAAATGAGACTCAGTGATGTCCACAGAGAAGACCTCACTCTCCCATCCTCCCCTACCCTCAAGTTCAGGCTCAGACTCTGCCTCAATACGGCACATAGCTCGTGTCATCGCAAAAGCCTTGAAAAAACCAGGAACACAGTGAGCACTCATCTGGCTTTCCTGTAACAACGGGTGAAAATGTTACTATGGGTATAGGTGGTGGAACGTCAGCCCACATGGGCCTCCCAGAAAGGTCGCTCCCAAGAATGATGTCCACCCCCCTCAATGGGAAACACAGAGCACACCCCCATGGCACCCTGCCCCCGAACCAGCCCACAGTTCATCAGAACACAGTCTCCAGTATTAATTTCTACAGAAAAAGGCAACAGAGCTCACTATGTACGAATCAAAAGCCCCAATATCTCAGGATTTTCACTGGCACAGTGACATCACTACCCACCAGTGACACACGGCATCTGAAACAAAAGCTGAGAATTCTGCCTTATCCAACCTGTACCTTCCTCTAGCTTTCACCTGCTAAGAAGGGGGAATGACAAGACCAACACATCTTAGAGGCAGCAAAGGCAATAGATATAACCTGGGCACCACTATTCTCACAATTAGAAGAATAATCTTTCCAATTCCTCCTGCCCTTGCAAAAGTGGCATGTTTTGGCTCAGTCAAACTGTACTTGCACCATGCAATCTGTTCTGGTCTACTGTTACCCAGGGGAGGACTGCCTTCTTCCTCCCCCTTAACATGACCTGACACACGAAATTTACCGCCTCCCTGAAAACTAAAATCATCCCAAGTGTGGTACTCAGGACTATCCCTTTGTGTCAGCACATACTCATCTACCTGTTTAGCGGCCTCGACAGCAGTCTTCAGTTTATGCTCACGAATGTACACAGCAATGTGACCTGGAACAGAGTTCTTAAACTGCTCTAGCACAACCAAATCACAAAGGTCACCAAAATGGCCGACCTCCAAGGAAGCACACAGCTCTCCTGAAATGAGTCACCCCCTCCCTAGCAACCTCAACATGAGTCTGCTTCCTAGTCTTCTCTCAAGTCCAAAACCTCTGTCAGTATGCCTCTGGCACCATCTCATAAGCTGTCAAAACAGCAGGCGCAGGTTGCTGGCAACATCAAAAGAACCAGAAGTTGACCTATCAGGAGCAGCCAAAGACACAAGGCCCGCACCATCTGAACTCAACTCCTCCACTTCTAGCCTTTTAAGTTCTTCCTCATGCCTCAATTTCTCTTCAGCCATTTTTCTCATCTCAGTCTGCAGCAGAAGCAAATCCTGCTTCCGTTCAAAAGTTAAACCAGCATCACTAGGCATGCCAGTTTCCAACACAAGATCGACAACCTGCAACTTACCAGGTTTGATATCACCTGACTCAGTCAGATTAACCTTAATAGTTTTAATGCTATCCCTAGACCACTTATCACTGACCTCCAATTCAAAACGATAGGAGATCCTCAGTAGCTGATCGCAACAAAACCAGATTACCACTGTTATTCGTAGCACACCAAGCTCACGTAGCCCCCACACAGCCACAACTACACTGCAGTCCTGTCCATCTAATTGTCATTATATAGCTAAGCTGCCCTCTAGTTTTAGGATGTTGCTTGTGGAGGGTTTTTATGAACTTAAGCCCAAAGTGAATCTTTAAAGGCTGGTGTGGACCAGAATGAATGTAGAGGCTATTTACTTACTCCATGGGTTGCATAGAGTGTTTCTACCCCAGAAGTATGTTTGACAGTGCCATCTTTTAATTGCCTCATATAGTGTATCTTTCAGTACTTGCATTTAGCATTTTTACTTGTATTCAAAATGTAGTTTTGCTGGAATTCTAGCAACCTCCAGTGCAACGTTAGAGATGAACAAAGTGGTTGAGAGAGCAACACAAATGAGACAAATGTTAAAAAATATATGCAAAGTGCCCACCCCTGAGTTTTCTTCTGAATAATACATCTTGCCCTGGTTATTTGATTTGGATATGATGAGTAATCATTGCATTTCTTGTCAGTAGTCAATCAGTCAAACTCTTTATGGGTTGAAGGAAATCTTTGGTTGGCAGTGCAGTGAATGAATGCTGTATTTTTTCCTGCCTATTTCAATACCAGCATCCAGTTTGTAAGACTGCAAATATACTGTATTAATGTGAAAACATTTTCATCAGAGGGCTATAGGCTCATTTATCATTCAGTACGTTTACATGACACTTGAAAAGACCGAATTATTGCCTTAATCCGACTGTAACTGGACAACTGAAGTGCATATGAAAGCGTTAATGCGACTCATATCGGAGTTGTCGAACCCCGATTAAGACACCCAGATAATGCAATTGGAATTCGATTTTCTACAGCATGTATACACCTTAGTTGGAGTCCAGGTAGACAACGTATGTGCGCATGCGCCATGCCCAACGTGCGGGTGTAAGACTGCCAAAAACATGCAAGAAAGTCGGTCGCAGGAGAAGAATGCAGGAGAACTACCAGAGCAGCAGTATGGCAGAAGCTGAAATTTCTTTCCATATTGTGTCTGAAAACTCTTTCATCGCGACCCTCTCCTACTAGTCTGTGCTCCAAACCCGCATTCAACAAGAACCAGAGGTCCGGGTCACTAGCGACGGACCAAAGTGAAAAAACGGAGACATGCTTTTGTAGTAGGCATCCAACAGCATACGGCGTTCTTGTCTACCTCTCAAATTTACCATGACCACGGTGGCTACCATATCTGCACAATAAGTAGCATGTGCATTACGTACATCCTTATTAACCCGCTGAAATTACATGTTACGCCACCTAGTAGTGTTGAGGAGGAGGACACACTCCCGTCAGTAATTCGACTTTCTCAGTTGCATGTAAGCTGGGACAAGGACAGAGATCCGAGTAGAAGCCAAAACCGAATTTTGAGCATAGCCCGATTAAGCTGTGCATGTAAACGTACTCATTGTTTTACATAATTCAGCAAAGGATAGTTACTCAACAGACTAGATTTCTTTAAATAGAAACTTTTGAAATTATCACTTCAATTTTGGTGGCTTAAATAACTTTTCAACTCTTGCAAAACTTTTGTTTTGAAAAGGTTATGGGCACATTATATTGGAAAGAGAATGAAGAGCAAGACATATTAAATACAATTAGCTAAAGCAATTAATGAATTTTATTTTATTTTTCCTGTCTTGTCAATGTTAGCCCTGATTGTTGCATGTGTCATACAATTCACATGACACATATTTCATGAATCTTTAAAAAAAAAAAAAAAACACGTCCTCCAGGTAATTACCTCTAACAGAGTGACTTTATGCTTTCTCTCAGAAAGCAGCTGCTTTAAATGAAATTTGATATGACATACTGTAAGTGCCTCATCACTGTTAACAGAATTGTCTATCCATTCTTTATTAGATTAAACCTCCATTCCTGATGAATGCATGCAGGTGGTTGAATAACCCCTTGTTTCATTACCGTTATAATGAATATGGATTTCCAGTGCTACCAGTAGTTGATGTCCTACCTTCCCCACTTTCAAGCTGTATCATTCACCTGAAAAGTGAGGGGAAAAAAAGGAAACGTCCAACTATGAGACTCTTTCTGTTAAATCTAGCACAGGGGAGAGCGATATAGACAGAGACAGCAGGATTATAAAAGTGATGTTAATGCCACACGGAGGATTTGAAGTGGTGACTCATAAGTGAACCGCTAAGAACATCTACCAGCTGTTGCCATAGTGCTGACCTTTGCTGTGGCCCTGGGTGACCATTGCTTTAGCATCAACATAAACTTGACCCCTGACATTTCCATGGCTCTGCCACTTTAGGCTGTAAAGGGGGAAGAATGTGTGTGTGTGTGTGTGTGTGTGTGTGTGTGTGTGTGTGTGTGTGTGTGTGTGTGTGTGTGTGTGTGTGTGTGTGTGTGTGTGTGTGTGTGTGTGTGAGAGAGAGAGAGGCGAAGCGTTTCCACGGCAACG
>CAAKHG010045456.1:0-16131 GCA_901007715.1 Dactylopterus volitans
CAGTACTTACTTATACTTCAACATCAGACATTTTTTACTCCCCAATATCAGCTCCAAATATCCGTGAATTCAAATGCTTCGTTGTTGTATTTTTAACCAAAAACATGGCGACACAGCATTTTGTTTTGAGTTTTTTTTTTTTGGTTTTCGTGTGTACACCTTTGCAGCTTTAAAGCTCGGCCTAAAGGTCGGCAACATGTCCACTAACCCACTGAGGAGCGATACCTCTTCAGCGGATCTGTGGCCTCGTATAAACCCGGTTACCCACAGGAGCATAAACCCGTCATGGCTTCATTATTACCCATGAATCTCTCTGTTCAGCTTCAAGCAGAAAACGACACCTCGGAGCCAGAATCTGTTCCGCTGCTCTTAGCCGTATCCTGACCCTCGGCGCGGACCGGGAGCCGCTCTGTCGGCTCTCGGCCGATCGGTTCTGACCCGTCAGGTCCGGCCCAGGCCCACCGTTCGGGATCGGGCCTGAAAACGCTGCGTGTCGCCTCAGCGTTGGGCCGGAGAAAACACAGGTGACGCCACGTTGCATAAGGGCTCCGGATGCTGTAGCAGTGACCTGGTTAATGCTGATGCACCACACACCCACCCACACACACACACACACGCCCAGCCCTCCACACACGCACGCACACACACGCCCATCCCTCCACACACACACACACGCACACACACACACACACACACACACACACCCATCCCTCCACACACGCACGCGCACACACACACACACACACACACACACACACACACACACACACACACACACATCCCTGCATGGCTGCAGGAGACGGGACCCTTGCATGATCCTTCCTGGACCGGACCCGCTGAGGTGCCTCCTGCATCCTCCACCAGTGATGACTCCTCCTTATTGTTTTGGTTTTTTTTTAGATGGGGACAAACACGCACCCGGGTACATCGGGGTGTGATTCGGTGGTGCGTTTAATGTGTGTGAGCGCGTCAGGGTAAACAGCAACACCAGTGGGCTGCTGGATCCGATTGCATAACAGCTGTGGGGATGGAGGAGTGCCATCGTCTCCTCCACCAGCAGCGCCGCCACCGAGGAGGGTCTGCGTGCGCCCGGACCCGCGAGCCATTTTAGGCGTCGCTCGGATCCCGGATCGGAACCGGCGGCGGCGGCGGCTCGGTAACGGGCAGAGCCGGCGATGCCGCGGGGAGACACTCGACGGCGGATGGAGCCGCGAGCACCCCGCCCGAGCGCCGAGGCTCCCGCACGGTGGAGCCGGTCAGCTGCTCCCATGAGCGGCGCATCCCCGCGTAGTAAAATGTGGAGCCACACAGCCATCACGTCTCATCACGTCTCATCACATGTCACCACATCTCATCTCATCTCATCACCTCACATGCAGCCACCCCTCGCTGATGAAGATATGTGACATGCGTCGCTGCTCGCGGGCAGGACGCTAGTTACCCCGGCTAACTAGTCTGAAACTGCTCGTTTCAAACTAGCGGGTTAGCCGCCTAGCCGGGCGCGCGCTTACCCATCTCGGCAGGGTGTTGCTCCGGGCGAAAGGCGGGGATGTGACGCCGTCCGGGGCAGCTGCAGCGCGAGTCTTCGTAGCCAGAGGCCCCGCTTTCCCACACACGGCTCGTCCCCTAAACGCTGCAGCCGCTAAAGTTAGCAGGTTGAGGCTAGCGAAGCCGAGCGAGCCAATCAGGAAGCGGCGGCGGCGGCAGCGGCGGCGGCAGCGGAAGCCTCCGGGCCGGTGGGTCGGTCCCGCTCGGGTGAGTGCGGCTCGGGCACCGGGGACGGGGGGTGACTGCCGGGTTAGAGCGTCTGACTTCCTCTCATTTCCTCGGCGACGGTCGCTTAGTGCTGGCGGGCGCTCATGCGGACGACTGGCGCTGCTGACATGACACAGTCAAGCCCGGCACGCGGCGCGAGGGGAGCGGGGGGCTTCCGGTCAAGCCCTTCAAAATAAAACGCCCAAACGCCACCACTGAGTACGCTGGCCGAAAGGGAAAAATATGTTTCCGGTAATCGACTGTTTATAGGAGGCTTTCGTCTGACGTCACTTCCGTGTTGAGCGGTGGGCGCGAAATGCGAATGAAGGGATTTACTACCGAAGAAAGTAGGTAGTAGATAGTCCGGATAAGCCGATATGCCGACGTTTTGTGTCGTTTATGGTTGCGCAAATCGATCAAACCGGGAAGAAAGCAAGAGCTTTTATCGAGTGGCCAAGGTGGTCGTTCACAAAGGGAGAAAATGTAAGAAGCTCGTGGAAAAACGCCAGGAAAAGTGGCTCTTACATCTTCGCCTCTGGAGGAGCAGAGCCGGATGGCGCCCGTGTGCAGTCACCTCTTCCTCAAAGGTAACTTGTTTATTAGCTTACAGTTAACATTTGCTTTTCTCTGTAATACTGACGTTAGTTTGTTTTTTTTTAGCTTTGTTGAAGTTACGTCAAGTCAAACTGAATAACCTACATACAAGTATTAGGTGTAAATACAGTTACGTTTCATCTGTGTAAATGAAACGAGGTGGCGTGGGTAGCCTGGGCTCCTACAGTTACCCTGGGTTACATAAATAGAAATACTCACCCTGGCCAAAACCAACCGGGGGTGGCTGTCTAATATTTCTGAGCCCCCCCCCACCCCCCCCGAGAGAGTCATTGTAAGCCTCCGTACTTTTGTCTGCCTTCATTAGTTGTCTGCTGTAGAAAGACGTCTGGAGAACCAGGTGGTTGCAAATGTCCACTGCCTCCATAGCAGGCAGCTCCTTTAAAGCTTTTGAAAAACCGGTCTTCTTCAGAAGGTCCGGATCACATCCCACATGTGTGTGTGGACTTTTTGCAGGCACCTTTCTCTCATAATCGCGTCTAAACTGACACATTACGCACTTTCCTCCACCTCCTCCATCGCTGTTATTTACTTCCTGCCTTCCATTTGTTTTCCACACAACAAGCTATTGGTGCGTTAGCTTCTGGAAACACACCCACTCCATCTTGATTCATAAATAAAGCAACACCACAATGTAAAATTTATCATTAAAAGCAGCGCAGTTTACCAGAAAGCGGGTCCCAATCACCGTTATTTCCACCAACTGTCGGTCCTATCCACCAAAGTGGCCCCACCCACTTTAGTGGCCCCGCCCACCACTGGGCCTGCTCATCAGTGGTCCCAGCCGCCATCAGACCCACCAACCACTGGTCCCTCCCATATGGTCATGCCCACCATTGGTCCCACCGATGCTTGTTTATGAATCATTTTTCAGCACCTTCAGGTATTTTGTCAGGATGTGCACTTTAGATTCAGTTCTGTCAACAGCGCCCCCCCGTGGTGATGGGTAGAACACCATCATACAGCCCATTAACTGGCATAACTCTCGTATCAATACCGAGCAGATTCAACAGTATCGTACAGATCAGGATGCGGAACAAACGGAAGCGTTTGATTCAACTTCTCCAGCAGGTGGCGCTGAAAGGTTTTCAGGAAGTGTTGAGACGTAGATAAGACGGCGACGATCTTATCGAAGATTTACGTGTCTGTAAATATCAAATATGTAACGGCAGCTTCTCCCTGAAGAAACAAGAAAGCTGGGCTAAAAAAGTTCATGAAATATGATTTTGGAGCAGTTTTTATTGGAGGGGAGCTTGAATCAGCGGCTCCTCCACAGAACCCGGTCTCATGGTTCTACACCAGACCCTGCAAGAACCCACACCCCCGCAGACAGTCATAATTCCAGCTGGATGAATGATTTAATGTTTGATTCATGAGCAGCAGTATAATAATTCACCTGGAGATCATCGTGGTTCCTGCACTCATCACCATCCTTGCGTATAAAGACGGTGTGGAGGATTCTGGGTAAGGAAGGGAAATAGTCTCCTGTGTATACTGTACTGCTGCAGCTGTGCAGGCTGGATTAATATAATATAATTACATGTAAAGCAATACAATGCAATGCAACATAATATAATGTTATTGTACCTATGAATTTCAGATGTATCATCTTGGCAGGAGTTTTGTCACAGTTACTCACGATGTCCACTAGAGGGCAGACAACTGCCAAGGTTTTAACTCAGCGTCAAGTCTGAAGTAACAACACCAAAACTTTCTGTGGGACCTTTTCAAAGTAAAAGTTGATTAATATACGATATTCTGAGTCCTCTCAGGTCTTTTTTTTACACTAATAATCACAATAGTATGAAAAGGAGGAACAGGTTGAAGACATAAACGTATGGTGACACTGCCGCTTTAACAAGCTCTCATCCCGTTTAGTTATTAGTCGGCGTTTCCCTCAGGTACTGATGGAGAAGAAAACCAGCTAAAAGACGGCGGATATAAGCTCCATTTCTCAGGTGAAAGCCTTTTTTGATGCTGGTTGTGTAAAATAACAAGCATCATATAACTTTCTGTTCTTCAAATTTGCTGAAAACAACATGGAGGAGGAAAGACGAGACAAACATGAGAGCAACAACGATAAAGCTAAACGTGTAATACAAAACGGGAAATTAAATATCATAGGAGGGAAAGACTGAACGGGGTTTATTTGAGAGAAGAATGGAGGAGTAGAGATGGCGTCGGTGGCGGGGTCAGACCCGGAGGGGCGGAGCTTGATAAAGCACCAGCAGAGGTTCGCTCAGGGCCCCTCGGCTCAGGCAGTAGAGGCTCTGCGTCAGGGCCTCGTGGAGGACCAGGCTCCCGCTCTCGTCCGTGTAGCGCAGCTGGAAGCCCACCACCTCCAGGGGCCGCGCCGCCAAAATGGCCGACACCTCGAACACGTCGTACCCGGACGCGGGTCGCTGGTCCAGGATCAGCAGCCTCTCGTCCAGGGCCGGGCTCTCGGTCGGGGCCCCCCGCGCCGCCGTGACGCTGTGCAGGGTGACGGTGACGCTGAGCGGCCGCGGGTGGAGGGTCTTCCGGAACAGCACCAGCTCGGCGCCGAGCATGGACGGGTTCAGGCCGCTGACGTTGAACCAGATCCAGCCGGGGGAGGCCTGGTGAGGGCCTGTGGGGAGGGAAGAGACCGCGACCTTTGTTTGACCCCCAGCGACCCACAATGAAGAATCAACGCGTTTATGTGCCATTTCTGTCATTTTTGTTGAGAATAATCATCTGTTATGTTTTGGTAGCATTTTTTCATTTTCTAACATCACTGTTTTCAGTTATTATCGTTCAAGATGTCTGAACATGTTCCAAATGATGAAAGTGAAAAACAGCATTAACTCAAACACGCAATCACTCTTGTGTGCACAATACAAAACATAACATAAACCATTATTAACAAAAACAAACACATAATGCCCCAAAACGCATCGGTTCTAATACGGGTCATTTTTGACCCACTTATAGAAGCTTGGGTGCTCATACAAAAACTACACTGTCTTAAAATGTATAAAAGGTCAATCAAATCCTAGTGGCATCATTCCAAAAACGTGTTTTTTGAGGAATAGCTGGAATATGAAATGATAAAAACTTGCAAGAAAACAACTGGCCGGGTCATTTCTGGCCCACTGATGCATCTGAGGGTGAAATCTGTCCTGCTCACTTCCTGTCTGTCTGCATCTGCGCTGTTATTGGATAAAAGCTGGATTCCTCCACCAGCCAATCAAATGGCGGCTGACATCCATGTCTGCAGATACGGGACACAAATACTCGTAGTGAAATTAAATGTGTCCGCTCCATCATGTCACCCTGTCACACACCTGCCTAAAATGTCCTCATCATCTGCGTCTCCACGCATTTTGTGATGTCACAATGACCTTTGACCTTTTCAACAATAAACTCATCACTTCATCCTTGAACAGCGGCTGACATTCGTGCCGACTCATTTTTGCCTCTCCAGACATTTGTGTGGAAGCTTGTCATAATCCCAGCGGAACATTGAGACTCATGGCTAAATGCGTTCTCGGTGAGGTCCCGTGACCTTTGAACTTTGACCTCTTGACCACCAAAAACCTGCAGACGGACGCACGAGAAAACCCGGAAACGCCGGCGCGATGAGACGACACGGCTGTGGCGTTCACCTGAAACGCAGCACGCCGGGATAAACGGGGAGGACCAATGATGTTCACAGAAAAGACTCGGAACCAGAACCCGGGAGAACCCTCCCCATCCTCACCTTCCACACTCCGGAAACTCTGCACCAGCGTTCCGTCGGGGCTGCTGAGGTGGTGGGCCTCCAGCAGGTCCAGGCGCTGGTAGACCCTCCTCATGTAGGGGTGAGGTTTGGCCTGCGGGCTCCCCGACGCCTTGTTGATGTGCAGCATCTCCAGGATGGCTTCATCCAGCTGCTGCCGCTGCTCCTCCGAGATTCTGCGCCGGTCCGGCAGCAGCAGGCCCGTCGCTGAGCGGAGCGGCGGCGGCGGCGGCAGCAGCTGCAGCAGCAGCAGCGTCGCGCCGGCGGATCCCAGACCGACCCCTCGCACCATTTTCACGCCGGGTTCTGCTCGGTTCCGCGTCTGCACTCCTTGTTCTGAGGCTGCACACTGACCCGCAGCGGCGCAGCGGCGGCAGGTATGCAGGAACCACGGGGGCCGTTTGGGTTTAATGAAGCTCTGGAGCTGAGGAATGTTCCTCTCCTCCGACAAACAGCGTAATGAGCCGCAGTCCTGCTCGCTCAGCGAGGCGCGCCGGCGGCCGGGGGAGCAGGCGGGAGAACCGGGAACCCAGAACTGAGCTCCACCGCGGAACCAAGACAGTTCTTTATCTCCATTATTCACAAAGGCAACTCTGTCACACGCCAGTTATCAGCGTTTTTGATTCCGAAAGTTCAGAATCAAGGTCAACGTCTAAAAAAAAATGAGATTAATGTTTCACGAACAGTCAAAATCTACTAGAAAGAGTTAAAAATAAGTTAATGAAGGAACAATAAAGGTTTGAGTTGTTTCCTGGGAAAATATCGACCGTATATAAAGATGGACGATGCATCGGCTCGTCCTCCCACTAGCCTGGCGCTGTTTCTCAATGTGTGTACTTGTGTGTACTTCTCTGTACTCCACAAGCAGGCGAGCGGCGGGTCCGGAGGTGTTCCCGCTCCGCCCATTTCACCAAGTCTGCCTCGGGTGGTGACTTTCGTGAACCTGGTGTATCCCAGAATGCATTTCAGCTCAACGCGCAGACAGTCGGCCGGGCCGGGAAGACGCACCTCTGGAAGTAAAACCTGACTTTAAAGTTAAAGCGGTTTCTCTGTCGCAGATTTAGGATCATTTGCGGGGGGAAATTATTCTTTAGAGTTTAATCACGTGGTGAATGTATAGCGATGTGACGTAATCGTAGTGTGGCGGCGCCGTTGTCGGGGGCGCGGCGCTGGGTGGAGGCGCAGAGCCGCCGCAGTCCAACAGATGTGGTGTTGAAGTTATGTTTTGTTTTTACTGTAAAAGTTTTGAACTGAAATTTAGTGTGTTATCAATATTCCACATTGAACTTTGTGAGTGACATTAAGGCTGTAGCGGTGAGCTGCCAGTGGCGGGTTGGCTGCCAGTGGCGGGTTGGCTGCCAGTGGCGGGTTGGCTTAGAAACTGTTGGTATTTGGTGTACTACTTTTCTACCACTGCTACTGCTGTTGCTGTTGCTTGTACTGTTACACTGAGGAGGCCCCGCCCTCAGTGAGTGGCGGGCGGCCAATAAGAGCCTCTTCACAGGGAGGCGCCGTTCGTGCCGGGCTGGAGTGAAGTGGTGGTGATGATGATGATGATGATGATGATGATTGGATCTGGCAGCCCGAGGAGGGCGGGGCCGGAGCAGAGCCAATGAATCATGGCCAGACAAGCGGGCAAAGCCACGCCCACCACCTCCATCTCCTGCTGACCCGCTGAATGATGTCATCATCAGATCTGCAGACTGACTGACTTTTATTATGTTTAGATCATAAAATGTTATTCTTTTCTGTATTGTATGAAAGTATGTAATATTTATTATACCCTATGAACTGATGTGGAGCTCAATAAAACTCCCTCTAACATCTGACTTGTGTGGATTATTGCATTATGTGTGTATATATGCCGCTTTAGACCATAGAGGTGATGCTAATGTCTAATATATAAATAAATGAAAACATAAAATATTTTTAAAAATGAGTTGTTTTTCATCATTCACTGCAGGTGGCGGTAATGAGGCTTAAGCGCTTGGAAACGCCCGAGTTCGGCGCTCCTCAGCAGGAAGTGAAGTTGCTGCACCGTTTGTGCTGTAGATGGGGCCTTCACAACAAAAGCACCCGGCTCGTTATTCAATGGTTCAATGGTTTAATTTTGAAAACATCTGGATTGTAGTTAGTTTCTCACAAGAATTGCAATTTTTTTTGCAATTGGAGATGATCATTTCTGTGTAAACAGCCATCAGCCAACATTACGGTCACGCGTTTACCACAGAGCATAATGCAACAGTCACACTGAGAGGTGTCCCTAATGTTTTGGTCGCCCTGATGCATATGATTGGGTGACCAAAATATTAGGGACCCCTCCCAGTGTGACCCAGTACAGTCCAACAGCGTCACAAATAACAATCATTCAAATATGTCAGCAGCTCTCTCACACACATTCAATCACAACTCAACATTAAAAAAAAAATTGCAGGGCTGTTGTATTATATTCTACGGTGAACACGCGGTGGTCGTAATGTTATGGCTGTTATTACGCCTTGAATTAACGTGCTTAAATGAAACTAACTTCTACCCGCGTGCGAGCGTGTCCTCGCGTTTCTGATGTTTTCTTCTCTGTAAATGTCGATTCTGTGTTCTCTTTGTGCTTGAGCTTGGGAAAGTTGTTGTGAAACTTAAATCTGAGCGCGGCATCTTCAGCGAGGAGATGCCCGGTCGGAGCTCCGAGGGCCGTCAGGACCTGGACGGCTGAGAACCTCTGACCCTCGTATCTGGGTCTCATATCCTCCCTTCATTTAACCACAACTGCAGGGGAGCTAGTCCTCACTTTGACGGAGGACCCCCTTGAAGACCTTCAGGGACCCCTGGGCTGCTCTTCTCAGAGCCCGCCCCCCTCGCTCGCTCTCCGCGGCCTGTCATCTGCTGCTTCTGCTGCTCAGTAATGACAAAGCTCTTTAACTCTTTGAGCAGGACTTTGATCTCCAACTTCAGGTTCTTCTTCTGCGATACCCGACCCCACAACACCCACGACACCCGCGACACTCGCTCCTTCCTCACCCCTCTCTTTCTCTCTCTCTCTCTCTCTCTCTCGCTCACCCACTCATTCGCTCAGGGGGGCGGAGTCTGGCTGCGAGGAGCGAGGACGCCTCTGTCAATGAGGCAGTTGCTGCTGGGAGCAGAGGAGGAGGAGGAGGAGGCGCCAGGCCAGAGCAGATCAGGTAAGGACATGTTCCCCTGTGTGTGTGTGTGTGTGTGTGTGTGTGTGTGTGTGTGTGTGTGTGTGTGTGTGTGTGTGTGTGTGTGTGTGTGTGTGTGTGTGTGTGCTGAAATCTAAGCTTTATTATTCTTTTTCAAAAACAACCTCCGAATGACTTCTTCCTCATCCTGTTTCTCATGTCTCCACCAACCAATCCACAATTTTGATCGTCAGTCTTCCTCTCGTTGCCTTTCACCTTCTCAAACCCGGCGGCTTGTAAACGGACAGACTGATATTTGCATTCATTATGATCCAGATTTCACGTGAATCTCGATTTAAAGTGGCAGCAACATGCACCAGGCCACCAAATCTCAGGCTCGGCTCCTCCTGCTCGCATCTAGGAGCTATTTGGGAGCTTTCCAAGGCCTTCCAAGGCTTTCCAAGGCTTCCCGTTGCACATTGTGGACCCTGTGACTGGACGGCGGCCAAATGTTATCAACAGAGTGCTTTCTTCTTCTTCTTGCTCTCCTCCTTCTTGTTCTCCTTCTTCTTCTGCATGCCTCTCTTTGAGAGTAGCTGGCTGCTCTGTCATTACTGAGATTAGAAGAGGCAGCGCCGGCGTGAGAGGATGCAGCCGACCTTCCCAGCTGTTAACGCATCACATTCCCTGTTTTCATTGTGGTCTGGAATGGCGCTGACGACATTCGCCGCGGTTATGCAGGCGTCCTTATTTTGAGCGTATTATTATTATGATTATTATGATATTATCATCATGAATATGTGAGTGTATGTATGTTCACCTGTTGGCGTTTTGCTGGCTGACTACTTGTTTCTGAAACATCTTTTACTCCACTTTAATAACCTTTAAACCTTTTTTTTTTTTAACAATTTCAAACGTTTCTTTATGAAAACGTGCCATTAAAATGAATAGATATGCTTTAATATTGCTGTTTTATACTTGAAATGTTCAGCGTTCTTTAGCACTAAGGATATTTATTTGATGATTTATATTAACGGCACCGTGCCGAAGCAGCAATAGGTGGCTTTGATATGCTGGCAGAGAGAGAACCGGAATTATTGTGACGTTATTTGATGGAGAAAATGAGAGAAAAACGAAAAAACGTTTGTCTTTTAGTGAAGATGAACTTTTAAAATAATCACAAAACTCCAACATGATTCTGAGGCTGCTGAGGTGAAATAGTTGCTTATTAGGGCTTTAATAATAAACTGAGAATAAACTGTAAAATAACAATAATGATATGATGATAAATATTAGTCTATCTAAAATACTATCCTTATGATATGCAGAGAATATAGATAATAGCCTTAATTCAGACAAACAATAGAACAGTAATGTAATCATGATAATGTAAAGTTTTTTTTTTAAATATTTTTGAGCAGTTTATGAGAAATCATGAAAGCGCGTGATTCAGTGATTTAACGTTGCTCAACCTGAACTTTTCCCAGTAAAAAGTCCCACACAAAGTTCCACTCTGCTGGACGCGCTTGTGTGTGCTCTTTGTTTTCCCTAAAGAAAGTTGCAATCATAAACAACACGAGGCTGCATGCTGTCAGTGCCCCCGCGGGGGGGGTGGCCGGTGGGCTGGGTGGTGGTCTGTGGTGGTGGTGTGGTGGTCTATGGTGTAGGTGTGGTGGTCTGGTGTGGTGATTGTGTGGTGTGCTGATCAGCGTCTGAGCTGCTTTATTAGCCACGTTTCCTGGGGGGTTTAGTTGGACTGACCCTGAGACCTGATCCAGCAGAGAGGAGATACTGGACAGAGTGGAACAGGAAATGATAGAGGACAACTTCCTGGGTTTGGGATTGACCATCCCTTCAGAGGTCCTCGAGGGTCCTCACTCGGGGTCCCTACAACTTGAGCAGTTGCTTAATCTCACTCATATTTAGATGGTTGTGAAAAGCTTCTTTAAAATAAAAAAAAATACGAGATGTCTGCAGGTTTTTGGCCTCCATATGTGGTTTTCCTCTGAACTTTTAGAAGGTCCGGCTGAACATTCCAACTCCGCACGAGTATCCCAACTAGATTTTACCCGAGTTTGGATGAGGGGGCGCATATTGCACACCCCCGATCTCACCAACCATTCGACCTGCCAGCGGTGACGCTCAGCAGGTGTCGAGCTGCTTCCTGAACAACCTCTGACCCTGGAGGTCAGCTGGAGGTGCTGGTCTGCTCAGGATCTAAAATCCCGCAGACGCCACAGGAAGCAGGACATCTCCATGTCACGATTTTCGTGCAGAACTGTAACATGAAGCCTTGTGAAAACAGGAAGAGGCTCAAGTGCAGCTTAACATTTGGACCTTTCCCAGCACTCCCACCTCCCATCTGCCGCCGCCACGCTGCCAGGACCCCCATCAGTCAGAGGAGCTCCCAGATCTTATCCAGGACCCCATGAGAGCGAAATCAGTGACTCGCAGTCTGGACACAATGCTGGAGGGGCTGTTATCTGCTGAGATGTGATCAGCTCTCGGGCGTGTGGATGGACTTTGGCTCGCGGGCTAACAGGGGTGTGAGCTGGTTAAAAGTGAGGGGAGATACAGCGCGTCACTGTCGCTTGTCCGACCGTTGTCACGGTGACGCTGATGCAGATTTGATCGCTGGAACCATCTACGAGTGAACACGGAGAAAAGCTGATGCTGCTCCTTTCTGCTCTCTGGCTCGCTTGGCTCACATTTCTATGGTCGCTTTATTTCAGGCGCTCACGTTGGACGTTTAAAGTTGACTTTGCTGCCGTGAGCGTTGCTGTGGGGAGCAAATGTGTTTAATAACTCAAGGCAGAATTAACAAAAAAAAAAAAAAAGGAAATAGGGATCAAACTTCTGTCTCCAACACCAACGTCCAGAGTTTGTTTGAGCCAATCCCATCCAGGCTTCCTTCGATTCGCTGTGGTCATACTGACTATGGCCACTAGAGGGCATCTGTCTTTGGAACATCACTATGCGGCTGGTTAAGAACTCCACTGTCGTTTTTGCAGAACCTTTATCAGCCAAGTTTCGGGAGCAGAACCGCACCGGCGTTCCTACAAATACAGGCACGCAACCCTTTCCTGCTCGTCCGCTGGCTTCCCTGCAGCCCTCCTGATTCTGGTCCGGTTCTCCTCCCCTCACCAAGAGGTTTGGTGAACCGCGGCAGATTCAGCGAAAAGCCTCCCTGAAACGCTGAAACACACATGTCCAAAGACAGAAACTGGAATCCGGCAGCTTTGCTAGCTCGCAGTTCCTCCTTCCTGCATTTGCCGGAAACGTCGGCTCGTTTTCCTGACGTCCTGGTCTCCATGCCGACCCGGTCCGACATGGAAGCTTAAGGTTCGACGCCGTCGGTACAGAGCCTCGTACAAGAAGACTTTGGGTGAAGTTAGGCTTACATTTATGGCGAGACGGTTCCTGAGCTGCGTGTTTGTGACAAAATGAGAGTCCTTGTTCCACAGTGGTTTGTATTAATGTGACGGACCAGATTTAAGCTTTGATGACGGCGTATTTTCTTTTCAGTTATCTGTTGCCCCTGGTTACCTTTAGACAGCGGCTTGCCTGGGTTTAGGAGAACATCGTTGTTTGGTTTTCACAAGATTAACCACGTGTTCCAGACTAGTTAGAGGTTCCCTGCACACGGAAACGCTGTGTTTAGAAGCCGGTTGAGGGTTCCTGAAAGCCCCGGCGAGGAACGGCGTCACTTACAAGTCACTGACTCACTAATACAAGTCGGTGATGCGACTGTGACTTGTAATAAGCACAACAGCGAGTCTGTCATTGCCGCTCGGAACGTCTGTTTCTGAACTGCGTCACTCCAGCTGAGGGGAAGTAAATAACGCTTCCCGGCGCCGGCTCGGAGGCCAGCTCGGAACTCTCAGGTCCGACATCATGGCAGCGACATAACGGGGGTCGATGAGAGGAGAAGAAGACAGAGGCGACGTCCTCATTGGGCCGTTTGTTACTCCAGAGCTTGATGGTCATCATAAGATCTACCAGAAGATGAAGGATGTCGCTTATCAGCAGAATTAAATGCAACAGCATCCTGCGGCTGTCACCTGCGCCAGCAGAGGGCGCCGTTCCTCGGCAAAAAAGTGTCTTTGGCTGCTTTAGCGGTCGATCACAAGGGTTTTTGACTCTCGCCCGCCAGACTGAAGAGCATAAATTATCATTTGGCTGATATCTACACGCCAGAGGCCACAAGAGGTCACGCCCTCGCTGGTGATTTGCTGCGTGTAATCCAACAGGACATGTAAGCAGCCGTCAGGACGGGGGGCGCGGGGGCGGGTGGGCCGGTGGGCGGGGCTGAAACTGTTTGCGCCGCTCTGCACAAAGCCCCGTGAACACGATCTCAGCGGCTCCCCAAACACAAGCATGTTTCATGGGGAGCAAGCTGCGACACGTCCCCCCAGCGCAGAGGCTGATTATAAGGCGCCTCGCGCGGGAGGTCTGGGGTCCCGGGCGGGCGCCGCAGGAATGTGGCTCCATCACACCTGAAGCCTGTTTTCAAACGGCAAAAAACACTTCCCACGCTGAGATAAGATGAAACTATCGATACACCGCCGAGGCAGGAAGCTCCAATAGGAACGGGCCAGGACATGCGTGGCGGGTTCAGTGATGAGGTTGCATTTGAGGTGGTTTCAAAGCGGTTTTCACTGGACGTGCTCGTAATAAGGGGGCCGGTGTTGGCGGTGACTCTTTATTAAAGTCAAAGATCACAGAAAAACAAGATGTTCATTAGCAGAGAGGCGGTTCAGCCTCAGGAGAGGTCTCAGAGTCCACACAGGTCTGGCGCAAAATGGTTTTATAATTAAAAAACAGCGAGCAACAGCGTTATATTGCGGTTGTACGGTTGAAAACATTTGGCGGCGTGAGTGTTTCCTTTTGTCAGCATGATTATCCTGGCACATGTTCCTGCTTCTGCTTGCAAACCCACCAGACTTGTCTAATTACAGTGTTTGTTTTTTTTCCTCTTCTGTTGGTTGATTCCAAGAAGATGCGTTTATCCTGAACTACCGACAGTAACGACGGTTGCTCCCTTTACTGAAAGAGTATTCAGGATCAAATTTTTATCAGCGGCATTCATGTCCAATAAATATCACTTTTTTTTTCACAGTGTAACTCGGCCTCCACATATCCAGCACAGTGGATCTATGATGTAGCTCGTGTGCAGCATAACTATACGGATGAACCATGCAGATATTTGCAGTAAAGTCCTGAAAACACCGCGGCGTTCCCGTACGTGGAGGGACATGCCGGTGAAGTACAGCATGGATTAATGAGATATGACCGTTGGTTCGTGCGTAGATGTTGAAACTGGTTACCATGGCGCGTCGCGGTGTCGTTGCTGTTTTAAATGGGACTGAATGGAAGACCGTACCTTAAACTGGCCGCCAGTGGAGCGAATATGAATGAATGCAGGAGACGGTTCTGTCGTCCAGAGTCCACAGCAAAAGTCTTATTTCTTGAAGCTTTCCTGCTGAGGAGTGAAGCTGGTGTGGTAAAAAACCAAAAAATGTTACACCTGAGTGATGATGAAGCGATCCGCCCCTGCAGCCTGCAGGTCCTCCCGCCTGTGCCAGACTCCCTTGAGAAAACCAGCGATTTAAGGGCAGCAGTGTCAGACATGTGTGGTGCCGCCCAGGGCGCCGGTGCCGGTGCCGGTTCTGTGAGGTCCAGTTCCTTCGCCCGGTTTTACATCTCCGACACCACTGCTGGTGTTGGAGCTCGTGTCGGGTAACTTCAGACAACAAAATCTGCTCATCTGTGTGACATCATTTGATATATTTGTGCTGACATCATCACTGTGTGACATCATCACCGTTCTTTAACCCTTTGATGCCTGAGTGATTGGACCCTACAGGCTTCCATAAGTGGGTCAAAAATGACACTTGCTGTGTTCTGTGCAACCAGTTTTCTTTGTTTTCAGTTATTTCTGTTCAAAATGTCTTAACATGTCCGAGATGTTAAAAAGTGAGAAATAACTCGTACATGAAACCTTTCATGATGAAGATAGAAAGAAAACCACCCCGCCGGGTTATTTTTGACCCACTTATGCATCCAGGGGTTCAGGAGGCGTTTTTAGCGTAAACTCAGCAGCTTCCAGCCTGTTTGACATTCCTGCATCTGAGAGCTTCTCCTGGTGTCCACAGCTGCCGCTGGATGACGCCACCTGCTGAGAGCTCAGCGCCGCATGCCGCAGAACCGTCCCAGGAAGATGCTGCATGCCCCCCAGGCCACGGACCCCCCTTCTGTCCTGTGAGTTCTCCCGCCGAGAGCCGCGTCTGAGAGGAGCCCAACTTCCCAGTGGAGCCAGTTCCTGCCGACCCAGCGGACCGTGGACGCGGCCGGCGGCGATGGGCTTCAGCGGGCCGCCGCTGGCGTGGGCGCTGCTCGCCACGCTCGCCGCGCTCCTGCTGGCAGCGACCGCCTCGTTGGAGGGGTCGCTCGTCAGAGCCAACAAGGGTTTGAAGGTGAAGCGGGGTCAGTGGGCCTTCCTCCAGGACGGTGACCTGCAGTTCCACATCCCGCCTCAGAAGGACGCCTGCAAGGTGGAGGTGGTGTTAAACGAGCCCATAACTCAGCGAGTGGGGAAGCTCATGCCTCAGGTGATGGAAGAACTCCTGCTCCAATGAAAAACCCCTGTGTGTTCCAGCCAATTAAGCAGCTAGAAAACCCCCCACACAGTCGGGAGGCGTGCAATTACACCTCCAGAACGCCGGCTGACATGTAACACGGGGGAAGGCGTGTAATATATCACTAATTTTGTGGTAATGACGACTTAAGTGCAGCGCGTCTGTCGCCTCACGTTTGCCGTCATGTTGCTTCTTGAGCACCCGGCTCCCTCCAGGCCAGGCGCCGCAGCGCGGTGCGGCGCGGTGCGGCGCA
>CAAKHG010045457.1:0-22576 GCA_901007715.1 Dactylopterus volitans
GTTTCTGATGATACCAAAATAATTTGTCAAAAATATGGCGCAGAATTCGCGCTCAGCATCACATCACAACCACAGAGCCAAACCACTGCCGACCCCTCGTCTTCTTTTTTTATGAAGCGTTTGACCACCAACGTTAAACTTTAGAACACTACCGCCACCTGCTGGTCCGGAGTGACAGTGGCCGCTCACAGGATAGATAGATAGATAGATAGATAGATAGATAGATAGATAGATAGATAGATAGATAGATAGATAGATAGATAGATAGATAGATAGATAGATTCCCCAGTGACATCTTTAATTAAAATGTTTTTCTTCTCTTTCTTCCAGGCTGTGAAACTAAGTCTTATTACCTGAATATTTGCATTCTTTTCAACAGTCTGTGAGATTTTTCCCATTCAAAAAGACTTACGCTGCGAAATACTTCTGACTAACAAAACAGCTGTTGTTCCCTGTATCAGGAATTCTGCTTTCCGTTACAAACAGCCTCTCTTTCCCATCATCCCAGTACAAGCCAGAGCAGATATTTTTGGAGTGGCTGAGAGTGAGATAAGCTTGCAACTGCATAGCAAAGAGGAAAAACAAGAAGTCGTAGTAATACTGAAAAAATGCTTAATTCAGTTCAATTGCTTACTCCCATTTAGATTAACACTATTCCACATTCCCATTGTGTGTGCCACCATGTTAAATGTTTACTTGCTGTTTACTGTTTACTGTGCTCTTGCTTTCCTTCCTGGAATTTTGAATGCATACTGTGCTGCATTACTGCCATTCATCAACCACATTAAAATTGACAGTAAACAAACCCTTGTGATGCATCTATTTTGCTGACGTGTTTTGACCATGAGAGATAAAAATTTAAAACGCCCTTGGGTAATTTTCATGATAAAGAAGTGTTTCAAGAAGTGTGGGATTTTATTTTATTTTTTTTGCGCATCTGATACCACAATCACATGCTCATTGGTCCACCTCATCAACTCCATCGATGACATTCTGAATATTGCTGATAGCATGCTTAATATTTCTTCCACTTCTCAACAGAGCCAAATCAGCAGCAAACACTGACCCTCTCAAAGGCTACACTGCAAAAGAACATTATTAATGGATGGGGGATATCAATTATTTATAAACCCTTCCCTACTACACTACCAGTTTTGATGAAGAAATTAAAATCTGTTCATGTTGACTTTGTTGGTTTCAGTGCCAATAAAACCCAGATGGCATAATTTAAGACTGCGCTTTTATTACATTGTATAATTTAATGTCCATGCATGGGAAGTCTTGGAGATTTAAAGACACATGAGGCTTAAGTGTGTGAATGCAGGACCTTTGTGAAAAAACCTTCCCTGAATGCCAGTTGAAGAAAGGCTATGAACATGAAAATGGGGTAAATTTTGATGATATTTTGAAACATATATTTTCCTTAAAATTAAAGAACAAATTGGAGTGCTGCTTGGACCAATGTAACGAATATACAAAAAAAAAACACATGCCAAAACAATTCAGGCACTCATTACTTTAGGTAAGAATGGCAAAAAAAAACAAAAAAAACAAAAAGGTGATCAGCTATCTATAAAATGGGAAGTCCAAGTGAAGGAGCCAACAGACAAAGGTGCACTCTGAATTTAAAGCAAAACTCCATTATCAGAGCAGGAAGGACAAACACAATTCGACTGCGTCAAACAGTGTTAAACAAGATGTAATGTTTTAAACCACTGGCTGTGATACCTTTAGAGAAAGAGTACAAAAAGTACATTTTACAAAGGAATTAAACTGCCAACAAAAATTAAGCAGAACTTGAAAAAATAATAAGAAAACACTGAGATCATGGCGCCAATGGAAAAATAAAATAAAAATAGAATTTAAAAAGACCGGCAAAATGGACCGTCACACACGATAACACACACTGGTTAGCAGAATGCGCTGTACCTCATTAACAAAAAATGTGTCATATGTGTTAAAAAAAACAAAACAAAAAAAAAAAAACCTCCTTTGAGTCTGTGGTATATGGTAGCCCATTTCCACCAGTGAAAGAAAAAAATAAGATGAAAACTTAGCCTTGATAATAAAAATATCCCCATGGTAAGTCATAATTATGAAATAAAAAGTCGAAATTACGAGATAAAAAGTCGAAATTATGAGCTAGGAAGTGCGTATGCGCTCCAGTGGCGCTGTCATCAGGGGTCCCGCCATCATCTCGTTAGCCTCACGTTAACCATGCAAACATAGGCAGCCGCTACTTTGAATGTTGTGTGAAAGTATCTCATAATTTCGAGTTTTTAATCTCATAATTATACTTTTTTTTTTAATCTCACAATTTCGACTTTTTATCTCACAATTTCGACCTTTTTTATCTCATAATTTTGACTTTTTATCTGATAATTTCGACTTTTTTTATCTCATAATTTTGACTTTTTCCATCTTGTTTTTTTTTTTTTTCTTTTACTGGCGGAAATGAGCTTCCAAAGTGTTAAGCTGCTCTAAATTGATTTAGGTGTAAAAATATTTTTTAGTTTTATTTATTTTTATTTATTTTTTTTTTTGGGCACGGTTGACACCCCATACAAGGAGCACGACGTTTGGCGATGACGTCGCCGCCAGGGCGGGCCGACATTCCAGCTACCGTCTACTTTTGTCTCGACGTGGAGGAGGCAGGGCTGCACACACGACGCTGTCTGGAATTTCGGGCGCACCGACAGTGAGTACCCATTTCCTGGCAACTTCTTCATCAGCCCGCCGCTTGCAGCCAGAGTTTGTCTCCTAAATTAGCAGCCTTTGTGCTCGTCCCTTCCCGCATGTGGTGGCTGTTCGTGTTTTTTTTTTCCTTCTTAGGGGGAGACGGGGGTCTCCATTCGCGAGAGTAAACGGGGACTATTTCCTGCCCCGTGAAACTTGTCCGTCTTGTCGCTAGCCGGTTAGCTTTAGCCGCACTTGAACTGTAGCCTATTCATCTCCCATCCATGATTCAGCCTCCCGGCGCTCGGCGCTGGAGCGGTCCGAGGAATCCTCGAATGGCGTTAAAGTTGCCCCCCTTTTAAAGTCCCACCGGGCGGCCAACAGATAACTCTTTAAATGAAGCGAGACTGAGACGTGACTAAGGTAACTCCGAAAAGTTGCCCGCTGACACGGTGATGAGCAGCTGCCAGAGTCGAATGCCCACATATACGCATATTATATGTTTCGCTCGCAGTTTTTGCTCGAGCCTTTCCCAGGTTTTCCCCATACATTTTTTTTGTTTGTTTTTTTTTTTTGGGTGGGGGGGGCGCCGGTTAGTGTTTGTGGACAAGACCGATGTCGGAGCTCCAGGAGCGGGGACACAGTCGGGCTCGTCCCCGTCACAAGCGCCGGGAGCACCGGGAGAGCTGCATAGGTGGAGCTGCTCCACGTTTGGAGATCTGCGGAGCAGCAGGCGCATCATAAAGCCCTGCCTCGTCATACAGACACACACACACACACACACACACACACTGGCCGCTAACGCCTAGTGTAAAAGTTAGCTTTAGGTGTGTGCCTAATGCAAGGATCTATAATTCCAGGACAATTCTAATCAATAACCTACCCATTAATCGATCCCCCTCCCCCCCTTTTGTTGACACATTTCTCTGAAATGTGGTGGAACGTTGAGCAAAGTGGATTTTTTTTTTTTTTTTTTTTTTACACATAATACATGAAAGCATGATCCAGCCTAGTCGACACTGCCCCGACTGGGGCTTTATGTGGCCGTAACTGCATGTCTGTAAATGTTAGTGATTGTTTTCACCTTGAGATGAAGCAGTTTTGTGTAGCCGCTCCCAGTTTACTTGCGCCTCTTTTAAGATAGTGGGCCATGTGAAATTCTTTTGCGCTCAAAACGGTTTTACCAGATTTTTTTTTTCTTCTTCTCCCTGTGAACCCATCTGGTGCCGCAGCAACCTACATCTGGGATTGCAATTGCGGACCACTGTTGAAAAATGAAACCCACATTTTGTCTCGCTAAATGTTGTGACATGGAACAAGAAGCGTGTTGTGAATACAGTTCCTCGTCCTCCCATGTCGACGGAGTCTCAAGAACAGCCGATGTCACGCTGGCCCACTCCAGTAGACCTCGTTTTAAGTTATATGTTTACTTGTTAAAGACCAAGGTATTAAATACTTTTTTGTTATTAGACCAAAGAGGACAAAGTTTGACTCATAGTGCACCAAGTGGAAAAAGTGTTGCTTGCACTTCCACTGTGAGCGAGGGAGACACTAACTCATTTTAACCACGCCGAAGCGAGCCGGGTCGGCGCGTTCGAGCTGCCCGTGTGTGTGCATGTGTGGATGTGTGCGCCTTTCTTGACAATGGCTCAAGCGAAATTTGAATTTCCCCTGTCCACGCCAGAGAAAAGCACCACCGTGGCGGCGGCGGTGGCGTTTTTAAAATACAGACATCAGGAGTGCGATGTTATCTTTGTAAAGACAAACCAGACAGTCAAGTGGGAGGAGGGAACGGTAATGTTCCAGCCTTTTCACACTCGTGCTCCAGCGCGAGTGAACAGGTTGCCCCACTTTCGGTGCGGCGGCAGTCTTCGCTTGTTTTGCCCCGTGCGTCCTTGCGCTGTCAACTTCATAGGTCTGTAACTGCCTTTGAATTGTTTTCTGCGTCGGCGTTTTTCCGCCCTGATCTGCATAAACGCGCATGGACAGATGATCCTTTTCATTTTTTTTTTTTTAAATTATTTTTTATTTTTAAATATTCAAATCTAAAGAAACATTATCACCTACGGCCTTTTAGATTAGTCACTTTGCTGCAGAAGATTGGACTGCGTTTTAGGGGACTTCCTTACTGTCGTGATTGCTTTTCCTGGTGCAGCAAGGACAGGTTTGCATTCTTTGGGTTGCATTCTTTTCTTTTCTTTTTTAAACTGTGCTACAACATAAAACATAATATTTGTAATGTATCCAAGGAAAATTCCCTCAATGTTTGTGTCCTTTGTCGGGAAGTCAGGAGCCAGCTACATACCTGGCTCCGGAGCGAGGAGGATGGCGTCTCGCTCGTGGGCATCGCGGCTTTGCATGACAGAAGGGTTGTTTAATAGTCGCTGTGCGCTGCGCCGTCTGATGAAGCAGCGCTGAAAGGATAATGCTTCACGGTGCTTTTGTTGAGTAATGGCAAACCCTCGTAGGTGTGTCTACTTAACCTGCAGCGGAGGCTGTGTAACACGAGTGATTCAGCAGGACCTCAGCAACCTGCATTATGACATTCCTCAGTGACGGCCGGCAGGGTTTCCGGTGTCGCTGCCTCTGCTAAGACGGGTCTCAGATTCGGCGCACCTGCATCCTTTCATTTGCGATAGGCAGCAGGCTATTGCAGCTTAAAGGTGAGCTCCCTGCAGCCGGGGATCCCCGTTAAGGAAGCGTTTCATTTGAATATGTCCCTCACGATTGACCATGTTTGTGTGCTGTTATGATAGCACTAATCTCCACCATGGGCATGGCCATGCCTGGAGCCGTACATGATGTCAGAGTTGTGTAAATCCCGCATCGTATTTGTTGTCATCACGTCTTCCGTGTCGGCCGGTGTGGCTCAGCTTATCTTATCCACGCAGCCCGAGCAGCAGAGTAATGGCTGGCGTTACATACTGTACAGTGTTTATGAGTCAGTTTTCTTCACATCTGCAGGCGATTGTCACCGAGTAAAAATGTCCGTGTTCTTGCCGACTAAGTTGGGTGTGTTCGTATGAACCTGACCACACTTGGGAAGGGTGCCCAATCTATTTGTGTGCCTCACATTTCCCATGTAGCCGTGTGGATAGAACACAGGCAGGCCGGGGAGTATTGGCTCTGCACGTTTAATTCAGCCATCTGGGAACAACCATCCATCTTAAAACTGACTGAACGATCCATGAAAGGCGACTGTAAAGGGCATAGATGGGCTGTTTTGGGCCTGACAATTACAGCTGGTGCGAGCAAAGACATATTTGTGTTTGTGTGATATCCAGCTGTAAAACTGACTAAAAGCACTGAGGCAGCCTCTTGGATGGCGGATTAAACATCATCGAGACGACATGGCATGTCTCGCTGTTCTTGTTGCCGATGCAGGATGTTGAGCAACGCGGACGACTGAAAACCTGCACAGACCTGTGTAGAGCTCCTGTTGTCTACGTTATTTGTGCCGATTCCGTGTGGAGCCTTTTTTGCACATTGAATCCCTTTTTTAAAAAGAGGCAACATCTTGTTTGGTGGGAATGATTTTTTTCCCCAGGGTGTTTTAGTGTTGCGTTGTGTCCCCATTTGAGTTAGCAGGCAGCGTTTTGCATGATGTGCTGTATCCTTTCACTGCGGCCAAGTACTGACCTCTCAGTGTTGCGTTTGAACTCTATCAGTGTATCGATATGCTTTTAGGCGAACACGAGGCCCTGCATTCGGGAGGTTGCCACCGTTGCGTTTATAGGAGCAGAGGAATCGTCTCTGCCCTCCAAACACACCCTCCAGCTGTCACAGACAGCAACTGTCTTTGGAGCCTGACACTCATTTTCTACTGTTATGCAGGATTTATTGCCTTGGTTTGTAAGGGGGATTACAAACCCTCTATTCTTCTGCACCACCCGAGATACGTCTCACATTTGTCCGCCGCCATCTGTGCCTTTGCTCCATGTACTTAACCCCTCTTCTGTTTCCACTCTGCCCGTGCCGAGGGTGTGACAAGGGCTGGCAAATGAGGTAATGTTTGTCGGCCCCTGACTTCAGCAGCCACATTTCACATCCTTCTGGAGAGAAGTTAAATTTAGTAACACTCGCACTGTTATTTTCCTAATCGTTTGGTCAGGAGTTTGTTCTTTCCCTCATTTAGTAGCACTTCATAGGAGAAAAAAAAAAACCCCAGTCTGCTCCCCATGATTCATGGAGTGGCGTTTCATAGTTTCTGATGGTATTGTCACTAATAAAAGTCTGGCCGTGTAATAGTACCCTAACAAAAGCTAGTTTTCTACTGTATTTACGCAATCTGCGTTGTGTTGGGGGAAATATATTCTTAACGGCACAGGACAAGATATTTTACTTGATGTTGTGTTATTTGTAAGAATGGCATAATGATAGGATCTGAGTCACATTTTGGAGACCACATGGTTGCTGTTGAATCATCTTTCATGACGACCATAAATAGTTCCATTCATGGAAGAGGAAGCATGGTTGGACTGTTGGCCATTGTTTGTCTGCCTGGCTGTGTGACACAGAAAAATTAAATAGCTGAAATCCTTCAAAGCAAATTCGCGACTTGATGCATAAATGGTTTTTTGATGTATTTCCACTAAAATCAGACAGATTATGATCCACTTTTCTAACTGGAACATCAACCATTCCCTAATATGGTTTTATGATATGGCTTACTAGGAAACCACAAACCTGGGCGTGTACCAGGATTGCCGACTGCTGTTTGGTGAAAATCGACAATTTGAAGTTAACACCGGGAACACTTTTCTGTCTGGAATAATCCGGGACCAGCCGCGAACTACTCTTCGTGTGTTTGAGAGGAATGCCATCACACGAGTTTAGCCTGGGAGAGCGAGGCTGCACGCCCTGCTTACCTCTCAGTGAGAGCGGCATGATCTGCCCGGGCCTCATGCATTCCTCTGCAGAACGGGAAGGAGGTGCTCGGAAGAATTCCTTATTTTCAGCAATTTTCAGACGGTGACTCTTACTCAGAGGAGTTTTTGGAACACTGCGTTTTTGGTCACGCGAAATAATCGAGACTCTTGTGTGACTGACGGCGGTCTTCACTCATTAAAGTGAGTCTCTCTGCTTGGGTGGGGACATCCTCAAATTTAAAGATTTAACCCAAACACTGCCATGATGAACCACCATCAAGGTCTGAACATTTTAAAGGAAACGTTAATTTAAAAAAAATCCCAGTAACATTGTATTATCAGGGCTGTATGAGGGAGTGGGGGTAGTGCAGTTCTCTGCATTTGCCAGGGGCCCGGGAAACATATTTGACCGTAGCATTAAATGCTTGTAGTGACACAAAAAAAACATTACATGAAGGTATCTCAGCTTGTGTAGGAGCTTTGATTGATTGTTTATTTGTTTGTTTTGCCCTTTCATTTCTTTTTTGTCAGTATGAGCTCACTGCTATACAGGGGCACCAACAGGAAATTACTTTGATTATACAAGAGAAACATGCTTGGAAAAGGAAAACGGCTAAAGAGAGGAACCAAAGTGAACGGCCGATAGCATCAGCAGCAGGCTGGTATATCAAAAACCACTTTAATCCTTTAGACCCTTGTGAGGATGGAGTGAATATGTTGTTCCGCCTGTAGAGGGAAGGCCACTTATTGTTTGGCAACCAAGCAGTGAAGCTGAGACTGCTCTACAAAGCATGAGCAACGTTCCTCTAAAGTCCAACCTAGTGTCATTTTTTTTTAATGACTTTGCTAATGACTCGCTCTCTTCTTTTCTCCGCAGTCCCACCTCCCTCTGACTGACCATCTCAGGTCAATCACAGAAAAATGTCTGGAAAGATAACAAAAGAGGATATGGAGGAAATGAGGGAGATCTTTGGGAAAATTGGTGAGTAAATAGGTTACTAATTAGATCATGATTAAAAACAAAATATTTGATGGACATAGCTTGTTAGGTGTGCAGATGTTTTTTTCGGAACAGCAGAAAAGTGAATTGAAGGCCATCAGCACGCTCTGGTAACTCATTGACATTTTGACAGTGGTGTTAAATTACGCTTTTTTGTGTGTTTTCTGTAGATGTGGACAACAATGGATACATCTGTGACGGTGAACTCCACGACCTCCTCAAAGAGGCCGGCCGTCCCGTACCTGGATACATGGTGCGAGAGATCATCCAGAAACTGGATCGCAACAAGGATAACCAGATCAGCTTTGACGAGTTCTTGTCGGTACGTGAAGTGGAAGCTCAGCGCGTCTCGCGCTGTCAAGCTCGGCAAGTCTGAGTCGCTCTCTTGTTTTCTGCTTTTACCACCGGCACCTCGTCCTCCTCAGTGGGGCCGCTAAGCAAAGCAACTACTTTCAGGACAGAATCGCAAAGCGCACACACGCGCAGACACACGCGCGCACACACACACACACACACCACACACTCTCTCTCTGTCTCCCTCTCTCTCTCTTAGGGAATGTGGAAGTGAGGTCAGCAAAGCGGTGTGAGTTCCAGGATTTGGTTTCAGTGGTGATGAGGGAGCAGTCATTTGCGAGGGCTGCCTCTGGTACAGGAGATGTAGCAGCAGTCGAAAACTTCTTGATCAGGCGGGTTGATCAAAACGGTGCCGATTTAATTGTATGTCAGTTGAAGTGTCCTATTTTAAGAGGTGTGGCTGTTTTTTTTAGTGGGTCATTAGCAACACCTAACCCTGTTTTATGAGCAGTGTCAAGCGAGTGGAAGTCAAGAGGCGGACAAGGCCAATGTCAATTGGGGTCAAGTTTGCCCGTCCAAGAGCCCCTTGTAAAAAGAAACTGGCGCGTTTTGTATGATGAATCAGTCGACTTTTGCAGCAACACAAGGCTCGGGTTTAATTGTCCCAGTCTGTCATGTTGTGTTCATGCGCTGGAGTATGAGGACAATATGTGGAAACTCCCTGTTGATAGCCGATTGTGTTATTGTGTCAGAAAGGTGTGCGCTCCACCAGCAAGCTGCAGAAAGAAACGGATCACAACGAGCCTCAATGCACTGCCGAACGAAAGCAAATGTCCTACCAAGTTTTGCTCACATGTAGAATTGAGCGTCATCCTTTTTTCTTTTGTGCAAGGTCGTGTTTGTCATGTTTTGGTTGCCCATTTTACTTAAGAGTATACAAAAAAAAAATGCAAGCTGGCACCCCATGACCTTGTGTTTGTTTGCGGTGAAGTGGGCTACGCTTTTTTTTTTTCAGAATAGTTCCAAGCTGAATGGCTCATTGTTGTCCTACGTCGCACCAAAGCCCGGAGGGAAGGGCTCACTAATGAAGCGGCGATGCGCTCGCGGTTCGAGAAGTTTCAAACATATTACTGTTGAGATTGTCTGAGGCCGTTCCCATGTTGTACAGTATGGACTCTCTTCACATACTCGAGCGCCCATCAGTTGTTGAGAGCCATTTTCATTTTCAGAGCGCATTGCTCAGTGCTGGAACTGAAGCCTCAGGGTTGTGTTTTGTGTGGAGGCTGGTATCGGCTGTGTTTGGAGAGCAGTGGCGGTGAGAGTGCACAGCTACTGATGATAACCTTAATGACACACACACACACACATTCCACACAGTGGACACAGCAATGATGTGCCGTGAAGGCACAGTGTTACTTTTAAAACATTACTGTACACTTAAGTGTAGGACGCAGCAGCAGTGGCCCTGATGGCATGTTTTGATGAACACGTTTTTAAGAACGTCTCAAAAGGCCCGCAATTTTCCCAGAACTTCAGCGGGAAGGTATGTTTTCATGCCAGTGAGGAGAAATTCCAGCGGTGTTGCTGTGTCTGCAGAGTGACCTCGGCTGTCTTGGCTAGAAGGAGCTTGATAAGACAACACTGTAACAAAAAAAAAAGCAAATGGCGATCATCTTTGAGGCTTTTGCACAGATGTTTGACTGCAGAGTTATATTTTAACCATTGATAAATCTTTATTATTCATGTACTTAATGATCCAATCAATGTTTGAGTGATTTTCCAAAGTGATTCAACAGTCAGTGTAGTGGTAATTTGTCTGCTTTTTTTAAATGTATATTTGCATTAGTTCATACTGTTATTGTTAAAACTATTAAAAAAAAAACTATAAATCTGATTAGGGATATTTATGATTAGGGGAGTAATGTTAGCTGTATCCATACGAAACAGTCATACAGCAAATACATCTGAATGGGAAAAGTCCCAGGTGATGCGCCGAAAAGCGGTTTTGCCAACCGCCAATTAAGCAACAGAACGAGAAGACGAAAAAAACGAAACGAAATAAAACACAAGAAGCAGAACGAGTAACTGTGGTGAGTGCAGATGGCGCACAGGAGCAAGAGGACCCGCCTGCCTCTTTTTAAATCGGCTACCACAGCAACAAGCGACGGCGTCGTTTGACAGCACTGCAAAACACGTTGAACGTGCTTAGCTGATACTAAGCGGCATCACCCGAATGGGCCGACCGTCCGAGCTTGGCTGAAGGCAGACAGGACCAATGGCATTGCAGAGGCTATTGCCCTTTGTTGGTGTTTACACGGCTATGCACCCTCCTGCAGTGGTGGAGTGCTGGCGTGCAGTAGTCGAGGACCCTTATGCAATGACGCTTCTCAGTTTTCTAGCCGATTGCGACCTATTGACTTTTAAAAATACAACTTGTGTGAGTGGTTATGTTTTATTGATGTCTACTGATGAACACTCTACTGCCTGTACCACCTATCTCGGGTAGTTCTAGTTGACACTTGGTGGAACAAACTAACTTGCACAACTGTCTGAAATCAATGGGGGGAGAAAAAAAAAACGCTCTGTGGACTTTTCGCTACTTTTGTCCTTGTTGTGCCAAACTGTGCCGAATCGTGACTCCAAAACTGAGATATGTATGTAACCATGACCTCTGTGAACTGTTACACCCCTAGTAATGATTATTCATAGTTTTTACTATTATGCCTCTGCATTACCTCTGATAAAATGAGACATCTATTTTGGTTAAACAGCAGTTTTAACTAGAATTTATTGTTCTGAGGTCAGAGGTTAGACAAGCAAGTGTTTGCTGCTCAGACATGTAGGATATCATGTAGAAATTTGATTTCAGAAGGCACCATGTTGATTGGATTCTCTGATGATGTTTCAGATCATCCAGGAGCTGAAGGGCAGTGAAATAGCAAAAACTTTCCGCAAGGCCATCAACAGAAAGGAAGGCATCCTGGCTATTGGAGGAACGTCGGAACTGTCGAGCGAAGGCACACAGCACTCGTTTTCTGGTAAGACGCAGAGTCTCAACAGCACAAACGTCATGTTTCCACTTATAAGTCGCTGCCAATATATAGACTGTTGATTTTTCTGGCCCCTGCAAACCAGGAGCAAATGCCGTGAGACATTATAGGAACTGAGGCGATACTGTCGCATCATATTGTTGATGTTTTGCTGCACATCTTCACCCCAACAGAGGAGGAGCGATACGCTTTCGTAAACTGGATCAACACTGCTCTGGAAAAGGACCCCGACTGCCAGCATGTCCTGCCCATGGATCCCAACACAGACTCTCTCTTCACATCTGTAGGCGACGGTATTGTACTCTGGTGAGAGTTCCTCTTTTTTTGTTTGTTTTGTGTTTTCACTGAAGGGCATCGTCTCTCTCTCTCACACACTCACCCGGTGTGGCTAATAAATAAGTGTCAAATAGCAGCGCACACACACACAAAAAAAAAAAGAAAAGAATATGAGCCTGTATGGCTGACTGTCTTTCAACCACAGCAGCATTCTACTTAAGGTTAGATTTTTGAAGAAGAAAAAAATTAGACATGACTATGTATTTCTTCATCGCTTGAATTGAATAACCAATTAAAAGTGCAAAAACGTGTCAGTGCAGACATTTGATTTTTGTTTTTCTATGGACACAGTAAAATGATCAACCTGTCAGTGCCAGACACCATCGACGAGAGGACCATAAATAAGAAGAAGCTGACACCATTCACAATACAGGTCAGTTAAACTTATACTGGGTTTCAGTTTTGTTTTTTGTTTTTTTTCTTCTTGAGTTGTTACTGATACTTTGCCGATGCTTTGCACCTCACAGGAGAATCTGAACCTGGCCCTGAACTCGGCCTCAGCCATTGGCTGCCATGTTGTGAACATTGGCGCTTTAGACCTGAAGGAAGGGAAGCCCCACCTGGTGCTGGGCCTGCTGTGGCAGATCATCAAAATTGGCCTGTTTGCTGACATCGAGCTCAGCAGAAACGAAGGTACATGGGATCAGTGAGGTCGTGTCCATTACGTAACCCGTGTCTTAAGGCCCTATTCAGACCTGGCATTAATGGCTGTATATGCAAATCACAGCGTTGTTGTTGTTGACAAGCTGGCGGTGGCATTGAATGAACTGGATTAACACTGTAGAGAACTGAGAAGGACACCATCCCATGTGCTCGATGCCTCCCTGCTCCAACACCCCTAATTCAATTGATCAGCTCATCATCGAGCTCAGTAGCACCCTGGTAACATTCATTTGGATCTGTGTGTGTGAAACCCTTGTCTAAGTGACCGGACCTCCACTGCTCCCGGCGGTGCATGTTAGTGTCGCGTCTGAACAGGGTCTGAGACCGGCAGAATTGCCCAGTCTGTTGTGAAGTAGCACAGCTGATCGTTAACACCCCTCGGCAGCACTGGCAGCATTGCTGAGAGACGGCGAAACCCTGGAGGACCTGATGAAACTGTCACCAGAAGAGCTGCTGCTGCGCTGGGCAAACTTTCACCTGGAAAACGCTGGCTGGCAAAAGATCAACAACTTCAGCTCTGACATCAAGGTGGGACTGCTCGCTCACACTGTGCATGTGAAAGGATATTGCCGCTGCAAATGATTCTTGCCAAAAATCTGCAGCATTTTTTTTCTCCTGCCTATTCAATACTTAGTTGAATTTATTTTAGGTTTATTAATTCATATTTATTTCCATGTGCTTCTTAATTAACTACCCTTCACCAACACAGACATCTGTCAACACACTGAGCCAAGCAATGTTTGCATAAACTAACTCAAATAACCGCCTGCGCTGCTTCAAAAATAGGATTAAATTGGCCTCATCCTTTCTGGGTAACATTGGCAAACTGTAGAATATGGATGTTAGCATTTGAAATGTTATGCTTGTGTTTATTACGGGGGAAGTTCTGATAACTCGTGGTAAATGATATTTCAGATTTACAGTGTTTGTTGGTTGGATCGTTTCATTACAATGTTTGGTTTAGTTTTATTGTGGATCTCCATTGGTCCTCACCATGTCACCTGTTTGGTGTCACCTGGCAGCTTTGTAAATAACTTATAAATCAACCAAGCAGGTGTAGAGGAGGCTGCTGGACCCGACCTCGGTCAGTTACACGGTTGTCTTGTCTTTTTTTTTTTCTCATGGTGCCTTGTCTAGTTGTTCTATAGCAACTGAAAGTTATTGATGTCTTGTTAAGTATTTTTCAGCAGTACACTGGTGGTATTTTGCAGATGATTTGTCTAAAATGTAATTTTAAATGCCGTTGACCCTAAATGTTTTTGGATGCCTATAATTTCATATCTTGCACGTTTTGCTAAATGCGGCGGTTGACAATGGAAGTCTTTGGTCTACATAGAAAACCACATAGCTGAAGATGACATTTGAGGATGTTTACCAAGACATCTGAATACAAAAGATTAACGTGACTGACAGAATACAAACATAGTGTGTGCTCAGTAAAAGAGCTGCCAAGTGGTCCTGACTTCATCAAAACCTCGAAAGGTGACGCACACTAGAATACAGCTGTCATAATTGCACCAAAGTAGCACTTATGTAACACAGTGGAGTTGCTCTTTTGTTTATTTGTGTTCTGCAGGACTCGAGGGCCTACTTCCACCTCCTCAATCAGATCTCTCCAAAAGGCACAGATGAAGACCAGCCGCGCATCGACATTAACATGTCGGGCTTCAGCGTAAGCACAACATCGCCGAGTGTCTCCGCCACATGTTTAACAGCTGGCTAGTATCTCTGATCGGAGTGTGTGTGTGTTATGTGTTGTTCAGGAGAAGGACGACATGAAGAGGGCAGAAGCCATGCTGCAGCAGGCCGACAGGCTCGGCTGTCGACAGTTTGTCACCCCAGCTGATGTCATCAGCGGAAATCCCAAACTCAACCTTGCCTTTGTTGCGAATCTGTTTAACAAATATCCAGCTCTGACCAAACCCGAGAATGAGGATATTGACTGGGGACTGTTGGAAGGTGAGTAGGAGCAGCAGGATGAATTCAGATGCACTTTAGCTGGATGTGTAAATTCATTTCTTGAAAATCGTCGAATGTGCATTCTGGATAAATTAAGCAATGTAAACGTATGGCTTCGGAATGCACCGGGACTTCGTACTTGTGCTATTAGTACTTTCATTTATTGCTGTAAAAGCTTTAAAACTACTGGAATTGTTGACACGTAAAATGAACAAGGATACAAAATTAATTTGATTAGAATTGGACCGAAATTCTGCTGCAAGTTGTCAAGGTGTAGGTGAAAGAGATGCATGAGAGAAAATCTGTAATAAAAATGCAACGGCACATTGACAGATGCAGACTGTGAAAAATACTAATACGGTAACGGCACGTAAAGTCAATTCCTGATTTATTCTTATTGTTTACATCACCGGTAGATAAAACAAATGACAAAGTTTGTGTAGCAGCGAATTAAATGTTCAAATAAAAGGCGGCCGTCTGCCAGCCCTGGTGCTGGCAAACAAATTCAGCCATGAAAAGCAAATTTAGGCAATGTTGTTACAATAATTTGTTTTGTCTCTAGTCCTTTACCCTCTGGTCGCCTTCTGAGAAGAACCAGCTCTGCACAAACGGCTCTCTTGTTAGCTGACCTGCAGGCTAATTTCAGGACGTGACAGCCAAGCACTCCCAACTGTGGCGCCGACTGAAAACTACAGTGTACAGATCATATATGTACTCTGTAATGTACTGTATATGTAACAGCGGGAGAAAAAAAACAGTTCCAAAAAGGAGAACAAGCTTGCTTGAAGCCGCACTCCTTTTAAGTGCAACCTCCAGTATGGCTTGCAGAGACTGTACATCACCTGAAAGCCCTGTAAATCCCATGATCCTTTGCTGTCTAGGCGAAACACGAGAAGAGCGGACGTTCCGAAACTGGATGAACTCCCTGGGAGTGAACCCACATGTCAACCATCTGTATGGGTGCGCACCACAGTTTGTCCCACTGAAGCTTTCACAACCGGCTCCTTGTTTTTTTTTTTTAAATGATATTAACAAATCTCCACCTCATTGTCGTCCTCAGGGACCTGCAGGATGCCATGGTCATCCTGCAGCTCTATGAGAGGATTAAAGTGGCTGTTGACTGGAACAACAAAGTCAACAAGCCGCCCTACCCCAAACTGGGGAGCAACATGAAAAAAGTAAATAAGATTCTTTCTTTTTTTTATATCAAGGAAGAAAATGTTTTGGCTGCCTTTTTGTCATTTATTTACTTTGTGCTCCTAGTTGGAAAACTGTAACTATGCAGTGGAACTGGGAAAAACAGCCAAGTTCTCCCTCGTTGGCATCGGCGGGCAGGACCTGAACGATGGCAACGCGACCCTGACTCTCGCAGTGGTGTGGCAGCTAATGAGAAGGTGAACGCGACCTTGTCGGGATGGCTTCATCGTGGGAAAAAATAATCCCTGTTTTAGTCGACAAGAAGAGTTTGAAAAGTGTCAGGGATGTTCACACGTTCGTTCCTAGTGCTGTTCCTCCCAACTGCAACCCACCCATGAACTTACTTGTTGGAGTTACTTAAAACGTAAAAAACATGATACTTACTATGTGCATATTTAATATATTGGTCCATGCGCCCAAAAAAAATAAGTGCGATGCATTGATTGTAAGGTTGCTGACATGGCTAACAAGCATGCGCCCGTTCATTCTGTCTCGTAATATCACTTCCTGCCTCTAGGGACGATGGCGAGTCATTGAAAGATTCACCCTTTGGCTCATGCTAACAAAGTTAGCATTTCTGTCTCTCGATAGAGGAAAGACCGTCAACTTTATGCTGCCCCCTATGGGTTAGGAGTGTGGAATAAGAGACGCCAACTTGTTAGCAGCTTAAGAATAGTGAACGTGTCAGTGAGCGCGTTGCTAATCATGATGCTTCTCGTCTGCCTCAGGTATACGTTGAATGTACTGGAGGAGCTGGGCGACGGACAGAAAGCCAATGATGACATCATCGTAAAGTGGGTCAACGAAACGCTGGCGGAAGCTGGAAAATCCGCCAAGATTTCAAACTTTAAGGTAAACCAATTTTTTTTTCTTCATTTTTACTGATACAGCTACTAAATAACTGTGTGAAAATAACTATAGCAGATTCAATTGTTGTGTATTATTACTCCATTAATGGCAACGATTGGAATCACCAACTAACGTACTGCCTGCTGCAGACTCATTCTGCATACTACTGCCTACTAAAATACTAAAATTATAATAGATCATTCATATTGAAGTTTATAGTAGAATGATTTCTCTGCTATCCCGACGAGCACCAAGCTTGATATTTGTCAGCAAGGTTTGAATCCTGTAAACAACCAACCAGGTATATACTTTTTTCCTTTTGAAAAATGTGGATAAATTAGCCACGTTTCAGGAATGTACTTGGTTACTCCTGCTAAAAAAAATCCCCCCAAAAAAACCTCTTTAAAGTTATAGATTAAGGGTTTTTGAGAAAAAAAAGCACTGTCTGCAGTAAGCTATGGATTTATATAATAGCTCTTGTTAATCTTATATACATCCAGCCATTTCTTGGGTATTCAAATTTCACATACTGTGCCATTCAAGCGCACTGCATACTCAATTTGACATGACATTTAGTATAAATTCTTATGTCAGAAGGCATTTCTGAACGCCGCATGTATTTGCTTTGTAGCTAAAGAGCTGTGTGTGGTACGTGTGTGTGTGTTTGTGTCCATCAGGACAAGGAGATCAGCAGCAGTTTGCCAGTGTTGGAGCTGATAGACGCCATCCAGCCTGGCAGCATCAACTACGACCTGATAAAAACCGGCAGCCTCTCCGAAGACGATAAACTGGAGAACGCCAAGTAAGACTTGCAACCGTCCTTCAGTCGTTCCTTTCTTTGGTAATTATGTCCAAACGGCTAATGCGAGTAAGCCCGCCTGTCCTTCCTAGATACGCCGTCTCTATGGCGAGGAAGATCGGCGCGCGCGTCTACGCTCTCCCGGAGGACCTCGTGGAGGTGAAGCCCAAAATGGTGATGACAGTCTTTGCCTGCTTGATGGGTCGAGGGATGAAGCGAGTCTGAAGGGGAGCGGCTGCGATCATTGGGACACTTATTATTCTTGTACCCGCAAGCCATTAGCGTTTTGAAAGAGATCCCACCAACTGAAGGAATGAAGTTTTCCTTTTTTTTTTTTTTTTTTCTTGAAAGAAAATTTGAAATGAATGAAAAATCCGAAATTCGCATGCCTCTTTGGATTAACGGAGGTGTTTACTGAACAGCAACGTGCCCTTCTCTCATTCAAAGTGAGCCCCACGCTTCTAAATTTCAAAGAGACGGGCTTCATGTTACCGCGGACAACTTGTTACTTTATGCAGAAGTCTTTTTGTTATTTTCTTCCTGCTTGTTTTTTTTAAGCAAGTCTACATATTTCCAGCGGCAGGGTTGTTTACATATTTTTACTCAGACTGATAACTAAATTATATCCCTGACTAAGCAACACACATTCCTGAATACGCTACTCATGAATAGATGCTCGACAGGCAGGGGTGTTCGGGTTGGGGGGCACACGTCGCACAAAAAAAAAAAAAAAAAAAAAAGGACGTCCAAACATTCCCTCATGCTTGGGAACGCTACCAGGATCAAGCATGTCTTAATAACTGGCACCTCTACATATCTAAACAGAAGCCATGAGGTCAAATTATATAATGACCAGCCTGTGTATGCTGTCTGTACTCTCGGGATTATTCTTGTGCTGTTTTGGGTCATCCGGTCTGTATTGTTATTGGGCTTCTCGTTACTTTCTTTTTTTCCCTTCAGTTACTTTTGTCTGCTCCGTTGGACGAGGAGCAGACTGACTGGACTCTTGTGGCTTCTGCTGTGCCTTTCTAGTCTCAAACATGACCTGTTACTCGTGCTTTTGAGGGTTTTTTTCCCCCCCTATTTTGTATACAACATTACCAATTTATTAAAAAAAAAAAAAGTAACTTCATTCCAGGTAGCATCATGATATTCTGCGACAATGGCCAAATTGTATTTGGTCTCGTTCATGTCTACTCTTAAAAAAAAAAAAAAAACGCTTTACATGTAACAATAAATATGACTTTGAAAACTGCTAGTGATTTTTTTTCTTTCTTTCATCCATTTTTTTTTAGAAATGGATGTTGACCAAAGAATTATTCCACCAGATCCATTTTAGAGACTCAACCATGTTACACGATCTTCCTCAGCGGCTGGAGTCCCAGTTGCCATGGTGATGTAGCTGTTCAAAATAATTACGAAAAAGGACCTTTTTAAGGTTGTTCTTGTTAACTGCAGTTTACAAAAAAATAAGAATTCACTTTTAATGTCCTTGATGTACTCAGATATTCAAACCTCAGTTTGCTTGGGCGGTGTGAACAGCCGTTAACTTCGGGGTTGGAGTTTGTCTTGAATTGTTCTTTAAAAGGGTTTTTTTTCCCCAAGTAAATTGCAAATTTAATATATAGAGTACATGAATCATGTCTATCTTCAGTGTTAAGCTCCACATTTAAGAACCATCAATCATGTTGACTTCATTATCCGAGTTTTCACCCTATGCTTTTTTTTCTCCTTTTTTTTTTTTACTGCTTCTTTTATCTAATTTGTCAGTTACTAGAATCTCTCTTTTATGTCCTTCCCTCTTCTTCACAGCACCTCCATAAAAGAGTTTTATTGTTTTGTGTTATTCTTTTAATGATTTGATACATGACAGTCATATATAAGCAAAGAGGAAACACACAGGCATAAATTAAAAGATGCCTCCTGGTCTGCAGCTTTATGGCATAAAAACATCACAGCTAAGATATGAATCAGCAGCCGTGGCGTTTATTGACTTCCGTACAACATCATGCCAGCAATTTGCCTGCTGCAGGAGATCAAGCGAAATAATTCCAGTATATTTGTAAACCGATTTAGGTTAAAAAAAAAAAAAGAAAAAAAAAGTTGGATAATTATATAACACAAATACTGGAAATACCCTCCCTGGTTGATGTTTATCGTGATTTTTCATACCGCTTAGCTCTGTATGAGCAAAAACGTTGGTCTGTTAAAGAATTCTTTTAGCATTTCTGGATCCAGATTAAGATCCAGATTAATCTAGACTGTCCCTGGGGACATACCCAACCCCTCCAAAAGATGTCATCAAAACTACTCGCAGTCAGAAGCCGTGTTCTGCTCAAAGACGAACCTAATCTCTGTGGAGGAGGTAGTAAATCATCTCCAACTCTACATGGGCGCAGTTGTTCGTGCCGAGCCTCTGCTCTGCCGCGTGCAGTTGGACACATCCGCTTTCTGCTCCTTGTCTGCAAAATACAATCTGAATATGCAATATGACCGATTTCAAAACTTTTTAAGTGCTGTGTTCAAGATGTCCCTGAATTCCTTGTGAGGCTACATTTTCACTGGATGCTAACGGGAAGTTTCACAGTTCACACACTTCACACACTTCACACACTGCCTACTGGACCGTGACTGGCTCCAATAAATCTCCCTTGTTCTGTAGCTACACATTTTATACTCATTCCTGCACAGTGACATCACATTCATGAGTGGAGGTTGGGGTTGTTTTTTTTTTTGTTGTTTTTTTTTAGATTCCAAAAAAACCCATAAACACTGGGACACATGAGAAAATAGTAATTAAGTTGTGGTTTTGCTGGCATGTACTCGGAGGAATGTTCGTTTAAATATTATTGTATTCCTCAGGAGATTCCACAGGCACATTTGAGTTGTTAACTGTTACCTGTCGGCGCTCCTGTCTTGTAAAGCGGCAGGATTTTCTTCACAGTCCATCAACAATCTCATGTCAGGGGATAAGGGAGGCAGATTGTGGTTTACTGTTCACTGGCCTGAATCTCCGCCGGAGGAAAAGTCCTGCGGGCCGCTCTCCCCCGAAGGCCTCGCAGCAGCTCTCTGGCAGGCGTCATTTCACAGGATCTGATTCACGAGTGTCGGGCTGCGTCTGAGAGCTGCACCACGGTGCCTCATGTGGCCCTCATCATCTGCTTTTAAGCTTCATCTGCATCAGTGCGTGTGTTTGTATGTGTGTGTGTGTGTGTGTGTGTGTGTGTGTGTGTGTCCGTCTGGTGTCGCAGAGCAAGTTGGGATTGTTAAAGAGCCTGTTGGACTCAAATTAAGAAACAAAACACAACAAAATGTAACAACCCCAATCAGAATCAGAACTACTTTATCAATCCTTCTAATAGACTAGTTAGAGACTAGTAACTAATAGTAAGTTAATTTAGCATCAGTGTTGTGTAAATGATGGAGAAGGAGGCTGGACCATTACAAGTTCAAGTCTCATATCCAAACAAAAAAGTCTTCATAGGATAAACATTTAATGATTAAACACTGTTGCCCATAAAGTTGAAATAAAGTGGGGGTTTTTTTTGCCTCTTCTCATGAAATGATTGTGATAATTTGATTAATTCTTGATAAATAAAGTGTATATCTTCTCAACACCTTAATGATCAGTTTGGTCAAAGGTGATTACTGAGGTGTATAAATAGGAATAACGAGAGGAATGAGTCCGAAAGCAAAATGACTCCAACTTTATGGGCATCAGCATAAATTTAATGTCTCCGAATAAAGACCAAGGCTCACTTAAAGAGCAGATGGCCTTAATTTTAGACCAATAATGTAGATTCAACCTTTCCAGCAAATGTCAGACAGCATATCAGCATAGATTTTTCAGTCAAAGAGGCCCACAGGGGGAAGGTGCTGCCGTGTGGGGTTTCCCCAGAGTACCGCCGGGTCTAAACCCGACACCTGGGCTCTTAACCATTCAAAGAGTTCCCCTCCCTTCATCACCTGCTGCCGCATCTCCGCTCCCATCCTGCCAGCATCCAGCACGCGCTCAGTCAAACAGAGGCTCGGGAGCACCTCGTGTTCAGGCGCCAGAGACGGAGAGAAGGGAGAACACGTCGGGGGGTGTAAGAAAAATGACTTTTGCTCTCGTACCGGCCGCTGTGATCACCGAGGATGGATCGGCGGGGGCCGAGCTGCTCAGGGTTTGTCAGTGTGAAGTCATCATCAGGATTTTATAGGAGTTACTGAAGGAAAACTAAAGGTAGGAACAAGAGTGTGTGTGTGTGTGTGTGTCATTTAACCGTTCCATCTGTGTGATGTTAATAATCTAATCCTATCCTAAGTGTAGCTGGGATGTTCATTTAAATTTGTTTGCTCCATGTGCTCCGTTTCATAGTATCATAATTGATTGACATTTGCATGCAACGTAAAGAACATTTCTCGATTCGAGTCCCAAAAAGACCAAAAAACAAAAGGAAGACATGGGTGCATAATTGGCGATTCATTTCCTTCGAATGCTCCTGGGTCTAATTTTAAAATGTGGTATAAATCACAGGAAAGACAACAACGTCCCAGACAGAACAAGTCAGTTTAAACTCAACTAACCATTGCTTTGTTATTCATATTCATTCAGCCTCCTTACGTGTCACATTATTTTACCCACCTCTTGACAATCAATACTTAGTTATTCGATTTGGAAGCTCAATATCGATGCAACGCTGTTTCCGCTTCCCCATGTTTTCTGCAAACATGAGATGAAACGGAAATTACAGACCCAAAAAGTGAAGCATTTTTCGCTTCGCCTTCGCTCTGCAGCGCCCTGGTTTCCTAAGTGACGCGACTCCTGTGGGAGAGCAGCTGACTGTGTCGCTGAGCCTCGGGCCAACCGTGTGTGTGTGTGTGTGTGTGTGTGTGTGTGTGT
>CAAKHG010045459.1:0-20576 GCA_901007715.1 Dactylopterus volitans
AGTTTAAAAAGAAAAAAAAAAAAAAAAAAAAAAAAAAAAAAACACACACAAAAATTTCAATTTTTTTTTTGCAAGTTTACTTCCTGTGCTCTTACCGAGCAGGTACTGCGAAGCAGTCGCCGAGACCATACTTCAAAAACAGGGTGCTCATTTTTTGGAAGACACAGATTGTTTGTGAAATTATTTAAAAGGACATATTTAAAAAAAAAAAAAGGTGTTAAAAAATAGGAAACCATTGTGTCGCTGCTGATCATGCAAGGTCGAGGTGAATTGCTTTTATCCCCCCCCCCCTTTTCCACTGCACAGACGCAAAGACGCCAAGTCGTCATACTTCACACTTTGGCTCAAAACGGCCTCTCAACTGCAAAACTAGTTAATCTCCGTTTCTCGTAAATATACCACATTTTCAAATCATAAATGCAGAGGCCGCGGCTGCCTCATGCGATTCAACCTGGCCAAAGCCCAGAGCCCACCCAATCCTTTAACCCTCAATCTCGCTGTCCATGGCTCTGGATTAAAGTCTACATCCTAATCCACCCAGGCTGAACCAGGCCCACATCGCTACCATTCTGTATCCCTCTCTGTGTAATCTGCTTTCCTGAGGTCCACCAATGGCGCATGATAATGCTCCGAGCTGGGCCAAGCAGTCGCAGTGACGAGGGCGAGCAAAGAGGCAAAGTGTCTTGAACCCGCAGCCTCACTTGTGCAGAATGTGAGTAAAGAGGACAGGGGGCACGGTGGGTTTTCTCTTTGCCGTTTCCTTCCTGCCGACAGAGAATCTCATCTCATCTCATCAGAGCGAGATAGAGAAAAAAATGCACGCGAGCCTCCATGAGGGCGCAGAGGAGCAACTCCGGCCCGTTAGCCGACTGCACCGGGCACGTTCGCCATGAAATAAAGTCCAGAATCAAAAGGCTTCCCGCGGCCGGCCGGCGGCATACGGACCAGCAGCGGTGAGAGTGTCAGTGAGCAGCTCAGCAACACAGAAAGAAGCGGCACGGGTAACTATGAAGACTACAGCACGGAAAAAAACCTATGGAATCAATGGCAGAGCTTAATTATCATAGATATGCGTTGATTTCCCCGAGTATAAAATGTACCAGGTCCTAAATCGGGTCTTTAACACATGACATATTGAACATAGAGCCGTTCGGAGGACTCGACTGTGCACCTTAACCTCCTCGCACCCCCGCCCTCTTTTTTTGCACTATTTGCATTGTTTTCTATTTCCTTGTGTAGTTTCTACACTGCGTTTTGCACTGAAACTGAAGCTGCTTTTAATCTCATTGTACCTGTGTATGGTGACAATAAAAAGGCATTCTATTCTATTCTAAATAAAGCCAACGGGTCTGATTGTATCAAAGCAAAAACTGCAAATCCAGTTGCCGCATTTGTTTCACTCAATATGACGCCTCTGCAAACTGACAAATGAAATTACTGACAAAAAGGTAAAACCTACAGAGTAAAATAAACACTAATTTTCTGTATATCTTGGTATTTATGAGAACTTAATGGTGCCATTATGCCAATGCGGAACGAGGTTTCTGTGTTAGGCGCAATTACGTTTAACCTTTGAGCAGCACCGCGGCAAATGCGTTTGTGTTAGTTACGCAAAAGGAAACGAATGCAACTTAACCTTAACAAATGTGATAACGGCAGCATCCAGAAGGCAGTTTGTAAAAGTACAAATGTCCCTCAGATAAACATTTTTCACTTCCAAAATTCAAAGGCTGGGAAACAAGTCGCGCAGTCAGCAGACGGGCATCTAAAAACTGCCCCGCCCCCCCTCCCAGATACACTAGGGTCCTACGCGGAAAACAACTAAAACGTAAATTTAGAACCAAATTACCTTGAGGTCAACAAAGAAAGGCCGGTCAGGTAAAACGAGATAAATCATTAGCTTCTCTGGACGGGAAAATAAAACTCGGGATGCAAGGAGAAAACAACTGGCCGCTTGTAACGCCTCATCGTTACGCCCCAGCCAGACAAGTCGAGCATCTTAAAAGCGATTTTGATGTCCTCTTTGATTACCATCGCTGATACATTGTTGGATAGCTTCCACAGGACTGCGTCCAAACCAAAGTTTCTCACTTGCCCTTTGTGTTGTAGAAACATTCTAACTGGCAATGTCTGGCAAGTCTGTTTTCCAGCCGGCAACGGATAGATGTCTGCCTGTCATGGCCGATAACCGACATCTGATTCAGTTTCTCACAGCCTAACTAATCACGGTTCTCTCTCTCTCAAACGCTCTTCCAGTTACGAACAATACTTAAATGGTACTTAAGTCTTATTAATCCTGCATATGGTTCTTCTTGTTCGCTAATTTTAAGGCGGAAATAAAAGGACACAGATTAACGACTTCTTATATGTCCTGCATTAAATTAGCATTCTCAACTCGCAACTCCATCAGCCCTTTTGCGGACAACAGATCGCAGTTAGAGACTACAACTGAATTGTAAAATATTTAATTACAGCATAAGAAACTGCAATGTTTAGAACACGACTATATAAAGTTGGGATGGCAAGAAATGTGAACTTGATTTCAGGCCGAGTCCATGAATGCTCCACATCTATGAGTAAGCAATCAGCTGACTGTTGCTCTCAATGATTAACTCATGTTTGCATATTTCATTTAACGTCATATAGCTGCAGGCTTCATTCCCGTATGCGAAGATGCACTTTCGCTGCCGCTTTGGAAGCACTTCACATGACGGAAACAGGTTACTCCACGTCTGTTCGACGGGCTCCTATTGCTCTGACAAAGATCGCCGTTAAATGAATGCCTTGCGATTAATGCGCCGCACAAACTGAGCCGCGGTGCCGTTAAATACCGAGGTTCACTTATTTCTGCGTGGTTGTGAAGACGGGAGTTCATCGGCAGCAGGACAACAGCTTCTTTTCCCTCTGTGGATCTTAAGTGCGACTCGTGAATGGCGTTTCATTGCTACCGTCTTCTCATGTCGTCTACTGGGCTCTAATCTTATCATCTGAATAATCAATGATAAAAATAATAATAATAATAATAATAATTCAACTTAGACCAATAGCTGATCAGTCCAACACATACGGCGCATCCCTAATTCTAACCATACAATGTGACCCAAGATCCATCACTCAAGGGGTCATAATTAAGACCGGGGTATTTGGTTTTATGAAACAAAACAAAGAAATTCGGTCAATATAATGATGCGCAAATGAAGAGCACAAGGGATCAGCTGTTCATTTGGAGCAGCCCAGAGAATCACCCTCTGCTTGCCCTCTGTAGCTCACTGCAGTGGTGCCCAGAACCTCGTCTGATTGGACTCGCATGACATCATCAGACAGGGAGCCCACTCCCATTGGCTGAGGGTGATGTCATGATTCACTGGGAGGATAAACCGCGCACGAACCCCGCCTCTAGCTCTCTGTGACTGCACCAGCTCGGGGTTTGGTTTTTTTCTTGCTGTAACAACGGCAGTCTCACTTTCTTTGTTGACAGACTACATTGTAAAGGTGAAACGGCGAGATAAAGTAGTAATTTGTTCTAAAAAGGTCATGCTACTCTTAAAATACCCCGAAGGTGGAGGCCATATGCATAGCTGAGTACTACTTACATCATCAATGTGAATGTTGGCCTGCGTTATTATCTGTTGTCAGAGCGTACCATGAATCAACTCCACGTAATCTGGATTTTAACAGCATAATCTGTACTCTCTAGTTTTAGCCATTAGCCAATTAAGTCCACCCTTTTCCAAAATAGTTGACCTCACGTTGCTTTTGAGAAGTCGACTGAGCGTAAATGTGCCAGATGTAAGGCTTTTTTTTTCTTTTTTTTTAAATGCACAAATGAGAGGCTACTCAATCCAGACAGTTACTGCACGCAAATCTGGTCTCAGCAGGCCCGGATGCAAATTGTCTGGGTTTTTAAAGAGCCATAACCGCGCAATGCCCATGAGACTCGGCAAGCGCGCTGACAGTGTGGATGCTGTGTTCAAAGACGCTGAACTTTATTTGAAGGCGCTGCTGCAAGAGGAGCGAGCCCAGTCCATAAGAGAGAACTGTGTGAGTGCAGCGAGAGAAAGATGGAAAAAAATAAACAACCTCACACTTTTAGTTTTTCTTCTAAATTAAATTTCCTTAATCACTGGCGGGTAAATTGGTTATGCAACCAGCAAACTAACCTGCAGCTGTCCCAGTCGGAGTCCCTGCTGAGCAGGCTCCTGAGGGACCAACGGGAGCGCCGGCTGGGAGAGGGGCTACGGGACCAGCGGCGAGTTGGCGGCAGGAGGAGATCCTGTGAAAGGCTTTCCTGGCCCTGCACTTCTCCCTCCGTATGAGTGGTCAGAGAGGGGGGAGGCGAGGGGTGAGGGTCCGCGGTCTTCTCTATTACAATCTGCGGAGCCTCGCCCCACTCACGCGCACGAACGCAGCCTCGCTCTTCTTCGTTACTTTTCTTAAACCGGGTCCTGGCGCGGTGAGACCTGCTGTGGCGGCTGGAGCGAGTCAGCCGGGGGCTGGGTGAGCCTGGCCAGGACTCTGTATCTGAGGATGGTGGCAGGACAGTCAGCGTTGGGATGGGGATGTGCTGAGCCAGAGTGATACTCTCTGGTCTCACCGGAGAGGACATGGTCATCCTCAGAGCTTCCGGGGGGGGTTTATTTTCCCTTTCAGTCGAAGTCAAAAGGTATCAAAGGGACTGTTGCATCTTTAGAGCTGAGGCTGATCGTGACGGAACCAGGCGTGCATTCAATATGGCTTACAATGGCGTGGGTAAACACATCAAATCCCCCATCCAGGCAAATCAGCTTTGGCTTATTAAATAAGGCAATATATAAACGGCAGTGATTAAGTGTTCGCTCATTTCCTGCGAAAGATCAGGCGGGTAAATTTTCCATATGATAAAACCGCACGGCTGAACAGCTCACAAGCAGTCGAGCAGGTGCTATTTCAACAGTGGAAGCGAGGCCGCAGATGGCTGGGAGGAGGGCGTCAAACGCGTCGCAGGCATTCCCAATGTATGGTCCTCTCGGGGCAATCATCCGTCCCACTGTCCCGAGTGTGCGCGTGTTAGCCTGGAGTGACCGCGACGCTCCGTCATCCTTATTTCGCGCGTTCAGTTTTCGTGCCTCGCCACTTCCCCTCCGTGCGCCTCCTCGCAACGCCTGGTTGTCACTCTTTCTTCAGCACTCGGCAGACATCGGGCTTTCACTCGCGTTATCACCTCTGCAAGAGCCGGACTCTCAAAGACGCATCTATGTCAGGAAGTAAACACCTGAGAAGTTTAAAAAAAAAAAAAAAAGCAGAGCAGAAACTTTGCACTGAAAAGGGCGGCCAACCTAGCATGTTCAACTTTCCCTCCATAACAATTTGCTGGACGCGCTGATCCAACAGACTGGACTTATCTCAATACACATTATGCATCTTGCATATACTTTCAACATACATACTGTGTATTTCTCTCTATATTCATATTGTGGATTCCCGTTTATGATGATTTTACAATTTTAACTACCCCTCTTACTTATCTTCATGAGCATACTCATGCCTGTACTAAAAGTAATTTCCCCCTAGGAATCAAAGTATTCGGATTCTGAATTTATCATGAAAATGGGACTATTTCTGTATGCTCTTTGATACCGTCTGCTCTGCCAGTTCTGGGAATATGAGATATCATATGACAGGTTTGTTTTTTTTATGCAATGAAATATCATTCCTGTTACAAGGTCAATCAATAGGGTTTATTTAAGGTGGGGTACTTCATGTTATGCGTATGATTCGGCCCAATGGAGAAGAAAACTTTTTTTTATTATTCTGATTATTATTTAACCAGAATTAATTTACTTCCATGACGTCCTCCCTTCAAAAGAACTCTTAAAAAAAAAACAGCCAAAACAAGGTGAGCACAGGTAATACTGAGATCACGCGCCGCGAGTTTACCAATTTGAGAAAACCTTGCGTATAAAAGGCCAAGAATGAATAAACCTTCAAGCCGAACAACTCGACTGCCCGTTTATCCGAGGAGGCAAGCGGAAACCTCACGCCAGGGTTGCCATGGAAGCCCACACAGATAAGTCCCCTGGAAGGGTGAATCAGAGGTTTCATCCACATGCCATAAACAAGCCGTGGTACCCCAGAAGCCCCCCCCACACACACACACACACCAGCATCTATCAGACACCGGGGCAGCAGACACGCGGTTTAGAGATGTTGTTGCCACTCCAGGCCACAACAACAACAACAACAATGGAAAAGCACGCTGCAGATGTGTCCTCCGCCGTGGAGGAAGGTTGCGCGAGTGTGCCTCCATTGTCCCCCCCCCCCCCCCCCCCTCAAAGCGAGCACTTCCAGGGGCAAAAAAAGAAAAAGAAAAGAAAGGCCCCGCGCACGCCTGGGCAACTACTCGCTGCGATCTGTTTGGACAAGTACAATCTTTTGGCGCTGCCGTTGTTTGTCCAGACTGATCCGGGCGTAATCGCCGCGCGGTCTCCCGTCCACGCAGGCGTGACATTATTGCCGCAAAACACACACACACACACACACGGTGCCTCGAAAGTTTCGACCGGCGCCGGCCCGGTGCACAACCGCCACCGGGGCACAACCAGGCGAACTCACGTTCCTGCAGCGAGAGGGAGGAGGGGGGGGCGGTAAGGGGGGCGTTCGGGAACAGCTGATCCTGTAAAATGGACCACGTTTTTTTTGTTTTGTTTTTCTTTCTTTTTTTTAAAAAAACTGCGTCTATGCTGACTTATCGTCGCGATTCGCAGTTTTTTTTTTACTCCGAAACACGACCGACCACAAGTTAACCGTTTCCATGACGGTTCGTGCGACAGCAGAGGACAAAATGGCACGCATGAGGAGGAGAAGGGGGGGGCCGGTTAAATGACCCGGGTCAGAAAATCCGTGCAGCGAAGGGATCCCCGCGAACTCCTACCTCCCGTTGGACGAGTTCCCTCCGTTCCTGTTATCTTGCTCGGCCTCGAAGACCAGCCGAGCGACGGTGCGGGAAGTCAGGTTAAAATCCACTTTTTCGCAGGAGCACATCAACATTCTCGGATGCTCGCACGGGCATTCGCCGGCTGCGGCTAACAGTCACTAGCCTTCGGCGAGCTAAAGCTAACAACCAAGTTTTGTTGGTTTTTTTTGTTTAGCGTTTACTGTTGCCCCCGACCTCCGAAGGCCGACGGGGGCTCACAAAAAGATGACTTCGTGGGCTTTCATTTCCAGCAGAGCAGGCACCGCGCCGACGACCTCCATGTTTACGTTTAAAAACGCTGCTTTCCGAGCGACACACGGAGTTAGCAGCCGAGCTAGCGTCGCTCCGGCGACGCTCGAACTTGTTAAAAGTAAAAGAGCCAACGGGGTTGTTTTTTTTTTTTGTTTTTTTTTGTCGAAAAGCGAAAAAAAAAAAAAAGTCAGCCGATCAGACGATTAACTTCGTACGCGTGTGTGTGTGTGTGGGGGGGGGGTTACAAAAATGTGGGCAATAAATGTATGATCTCTTTTCTGGTTTCTGAAAGCAAGGCACGATCACACGGACTTTTTAGTGACATATAATACACATATCTTACATGTACCGCTTCTTATTCTGAATTTTAATCCACATAGCTACCGAGACAACAAGATGTGCACCCCTGCGACTAACTTTTTGGTACAGTCCGGGGAAAATAACTGTCGTCGGGATGTAGCACGAGCGACAAAGGACGCGTGCGTACGCCGGACCCGCACGACTCAGCGAAAAACCGACGTTTAATCATAAACGTTTTGAGGATTTTTATTTATTTTTTTTAAATGATAGTTTAACTGCCTTTATGGATTGGGTCGAGTTGTTGCTCCCCCAACCCCCCACACCTCCCGCGAAAGACGGCGTCATTCATCGGCACGGCAGTCGGTCGCGAAGCGCGAACAAGGGGGAGTCCTCGCAACAGGTGCTCTCAGTACACCCGCAAAAGCATCAAGCACACGGCTGCCCACAACATATTGATGCATATATGTTTTAGCAGAGTTAATTTGAAGGGAGTTTATCCAGAAGCCGGAGGCGTCGCGCCCCCTTGCGCTTGACAAGGATGCGTGCGCCTGCTAACTTCGCCTCATCCTCTAAAACCCCGCTAAACTGGCCGAAAGACGGGAGTTTTGGGCCGTGCGGGCCTCCGTCAGCAGCCACTCCTCCACCCAGGAGGCTTATGAAATCGCGTTTGCGTAACTTTTAACAGGAACACATAGCCGCTCAGCCACAATGGCGTGGATGTACAGCAGAGGGGGGCGGATCACAGTTACCCATCTCACCTTCTCCCCCTTGCGGCGCCGTCGCTTCACATGGTATTTATGGTCTATTATTGGTTGCGTGCAGCCTCCGGGTGATTGGATGGCCTCGCCGCTGGGACGTGCGCGGCAAGCAGCGCCAAGCAACAGGTCACCTTGTCTGAGGATGAAAACAAGACGAGGAAAAGTGACAAGGGGGCTCTCGAGTAAGATGATGCACTCGCTTAACTGACGGATGCGCAGGGCGTCTCGCGTGGGCCCGCCCGCGTACGCGCACACCCTGCGGCTTTTTCAGACCTTTTCACCGCTCGCTTTGTCAGTTTGCCTAGATCAATTGCCGCCTTCGAAAACCGTTTGTTATAAACACCCGGCCCACTACCACACACAAATAGGAGCAGCAAACCCGAACGGCTGAGAGGTAGATGCGAGCGATACGCCCCCTTTTTTTTTTTCTTCTTCTTTTTTTTGCCGATAAACAGTTGGCACATTTTGCCCTTCCGTTGCACCTTTTGTTCGTAATTCCACGATGTTGAGCGTTCGCCGCACCGGACTCAGTGGAAGCATGCGTTAGGGACAGTGGTCCTCTCACTTCGGGGACTAACCGTCGGCCTTTTAAAAAAACAAACAAACAGACAAACGGAGAAGTTGACAACTCAGCATTATTCGACAAAGCGGGATCCGCAGGAAATGACCATGACCAGGAAAGGACTCGGAATTTACCTGCCTCTCAGCTTTGAATCTGCAGCCGGCCGCCTCTGTAGCCTCTCACATCAGTGGCAGAGCATCGCAGTGACTCGGCACTTTCCGTATCTCCGTAGGTTTGCCGGGCACCTTCTGTTTTGTCACTCCCCGTGACTGCCCCGTCGCAATCAACATTTCACAGAGTCCGCTCCCCGCACAAAGAGCTGTTAGAGAGGCAGCCCGGGGCAGGATACTGCTCCCGGTCACGGGGAGTTGTGTTGCTGAGCGCTTCTGCCCGCCGAATCGCCGACTGGAAACTTGATCTGTGCTAAAAATAAGAAAACATCGCAAGCATAGTGAGAAAGGAGGTGTGTCACTCACTATCTGTGTGTGTGTGTGGCCACGGGGATGCAGCCCGCCCTCATGTACACCACACACACACACACACACACACACACACACACACACACACACAAAACACAGCACACAAGCGGAGGCTTTATCATGTGTCAACATTTCCTTGAAGCCCCCCCCCCCACTTGTGTGCGGCCCAAGGTTTTTATTTCACTTGGACATGTGTGTGATTTTCAAAATGGCTCTAGCGTTTTTTTTTTTTATTGTTATTATTGTTGCAATCATTCACCGGACAGGCTTCTCACAAGGTTAAAGCGCTAATGGCTTCACTATATGTCATCTGGTTACATCACATGACAACATCCCTGACCTCCAATGCACCCAAAATACACAACCTCGCGTACGGACGGACGGACGGACGGGGACGCGGCCTTTATCCAGCCCTCCCGCGATCCGCTCGTGTATTCCGTTTACTTTTTGAGATCCTGTTTGGTTACGAAAGCGCGTCCAAGCCGAACGCGTGACTTTGCCGGATGGCCCCTTTTTTTTTAAAAAGGAAGCAGCAAATACGAATAAAAAGCCACCGTAGGCGTCACGCCGGCGCGGCGGTTGCGCGTCCACCACGTCCAGCTCGTCGCTGGCACGCAAGCTGAGAGACCTTCAGGCAACATCTGTTTTGTCAGCCTTGACTTCAGTGGCCTCGTTTTTTTTTTCTTTTTTCTGACTGATCGCCAGACCGTTTGACAGCAGATTTCAGACCTGATAAGGGCAGAGAAGGTCCATCACAATGAATGTATATTAGATTTAGTGTTTGGGAAATACGGCGGATTTTAGTCAAATCTGTCTGGATTCATTGGACCAATGATTTACTGACCGAGTTGATGACTCGAGCTCGGAGCGGCACCAAACTTACTTTGATACCCAGAGCAAGACTAATTATGGTGCGGCCGCTTAAGGGGCAACGGCGAGACCAAATAGAGGGAACCGAACGTACAATTTGATTCAGCCACGCGAGGGTCGAACCTTTTGCCGACGCGCCACAAGTCGGAAAGACAGAATAATTCCGAGGCATCTCCAGGAATGTCTCTACGGGCACCGATTGAATATATTAAGCGTAATAAATCATGGACACACCGTTCAACGGGGTCTGAACTTTATCGAACCTCGTCGAGCAGTATTCCTGACCAGCACCGGACAAATCTCTGTTGAGTGATGGGAGAATGTTATATAATAGAACTATATATAGAGATGTTTTATATGACTGAAGTCAAGCCATACATGCAAAATAAAACCACCATTAAAGAAATGCAAGGCGGCTGCACCGTGTGGCACCGAGCTCGGTCCCCGGCGCTCTTCACACTGCCAGTGACGGGGTTTACTAGGGGGCCGCTCAGTTTGCCCTGGGGAGCGCCCACAACCCTCAAGCTCTCCCCGACCCTGCCCGCTGCCGATTTGTGGCGTTAAATAAGGCGAGATTCGGATGACGGCAGTCCAGCGACCCAGCCCTTTCCAAGAGGGTTGCTTCCAGTCGCGCTGCGTCTGTGACGCGTGACCTCGCCAAAACCTCGCCATCGGATCACGTTGCGGGTAGCGGCCCCGTGTCCGTCCACGACGTGCCAAGCCAGGTCTTTGAATGAACCCCGCCGCATGCATCCTCCCCTCGTCGTCCCGGCGCCGCTACACGTTTGTCTGATGTGTGTGACTCGCGCCCAAATACATATTTTTTACGACGTCCCAGTCGCCGTGACGCCGGAAATACCATCCAGGCATCCTTTAAATATTCATTCATATTTTTTTTAAAGTTGCCTTTAACTTTTAAGATGCAAAATGTTACTATTTCATGTCATACAGTCATACCCGCTTAGACATTTGTGTGAAAATCTGCCACGACCCGCTTTTATACCATTGAGAATTACGGCCAGAAAATGGGTTCTGTGGAGGGGGGAGGTCCTTTTACCTCGACCTTTGACCCTCTGACCACCAAAAATCAGTTCACCCTGGAGATTGAGCTGACGCGCGTGTCCAATTCGAAGGCTTCCCCTCAAGGTATTCCCGAGACGTCACGCTCACACGCGCGGCACGGACGCGCGTGCGAGGCTACTGCCAATGGCTCGGTAGCTGGCCATGACCTTTGACCTGCGGTTGGGGGCGGCGGTGTGGAGGCAGGAGACCAGAGCAGTGATTTACAGGCTTTATGAAACGGCATACTGCAATAAAACACGCATGCCGTGGAGCTTTCCCGATAAGCTCCCTCTCTCCGAGCAGGTGTTACTCCAAAATAATTTGTTTAACAAAACAGGTCATGGATGAGTTTGCATTGCAGACATCCTGCGCTTGTTTATCCAATATATATATATGTATATATATATACATATATATATATATATATTTTTTTTTTAAGCCATTCCATAAAGCAGCATCGATACTTTTGGCAAAGATAATTATTTATATGAAAACTGGGGCTTGCTCAGTGTTAGGCGACTGGTTTTCAACAAAATTCTTTGGATTTTAGAGGCATTTTCCGCCCCAGCGATTATATCTCCATCGCTGTGAGAGAAGATTTCATGATTTAGTTATGGATCAGGTGTCATCATCTCAGGTTTCCTGCTGGTTTTCAACACTCTGGACGTCCCGCTCTCCGGGATTCACACGCTCTAAATATAGCTGCCTTAAAGTCAGACGCGACTGCAGGGGAGACTTCGAGCTACTGCTAAGAAGCACAGCAGCTCAAGTCATTTTAGTAAACATTTCCCGTCTTCTTTCAGTCTTTTTTTTCTGTTTTTTTTTTTTTTTTTTGCTTTTTGCTTTTTGGGGGCGAATGTGAAATACAGGATTGAACCAGCCGATAGCCGTCTGTCTGACGGCGCGGATGGGGGAGTGGAGTCTCACGCGGAAAAGTGGAAGTACCCCGGATTCAGATGGCATTACCTCAGGAACGTCAGTAACGCTACAGAACAACGCGGTTTGCACGTCAGGGAAGGTTCAATGTTCGGCTCTATGGCTCAACCGAAAGGCTCTCCGGCACAGATCTCACACCAGTGGGCTCTTTTGATTGTCATCAGTCTTTTTGGTGAGTTTGGAATCATCATTTCTGCCCCCCCCGCCCGCTCCCCAGGCTTTTGGTTACGGGGGCTGCTGACACTGGTGTTTTGATTTACGCGTCTGAAATTGAGCAGTGAGAGGAGGTCATAAACAAAATGACAAAAAGCATTTGCATGAACCGTTTTCAGAATCAAAGTGACCAAACACATTTGAGCGGGTTTATCATTCCGTCCGGAATAATAAACTTTAAATCAGTTGTAAAAAAAAAAAAAAATGTTTGCATCTTAATTTAGATAACAAGTAAAGGGTCTTGGTAAGGTCGTACGCTATCTATTACTTTGTTGCTTTCCTTGATGTTTTTTTAACCTTTTCAACTATTGCAAATCATCTTTGAGTGTTGTTAAAAGGACCAAAAGAAAATAATTAATTAATAATAAAAAGTAATAAAATCAAAAACAAAATATTGTTTATCCTACAATTACTACTCCTATAAATGATGCTGATGATGACAACAACCACAATAATAATGATGATTATTATAATTAGTAGTAATATTGTATTGTTTGGTTATATATTATGATCTAAACATTTTCATTTGATTATGCTGAAATTTAAGACTCATCTCATCGTGTTCTGCTTATTCCGGTTGCGCGTCGCGGTCTTGCTGGAGCCGATCCCAGCTGACAAAACTTAAGTTTAAATTCTCTTCAATCATTGATATAAAAAAAAAAAATTAGAATTGGGTGGGGTTTTTTTTACATTAAATTAGCTGAACTGCAGTATAACTATAACATTTTCCTGTTTAGAATTGAGTATTAGCTTATTTTTTCTTCTCTTGTTAATCTATGAAATCTGATTTTAAAGCGTTTCTCCCAGCCTCTGTTTGATTCACGTGTTTCTTGAATTCGTCCCTTTTTTATCCTTTAAAAAGCGTTTGAACACACACAGAATTGTTGAAATCTTCTAGTTTAGAACCAAACTTACCTTGAGAGCTTGACGCAGTAAAAAAAAAAAAGGACTCCCTTCATGATAATAATAAAAAAAAAAAATCATGTTTTTTGCTTATTTTCTAGCCTGTTTCCATCCGTCCCCTTTCATACTCTCCTTACTCTATTGAGCCTTGTTCCTTTTTACCACAAAAATCAGTGGCCTTGTTCCTTGTTCCTCCTCCGTCTCTTTGCTCCCGTAGTGTCTCAGTGCCACGGCGGCTGCGCGGAGGTGGACTCCATGACCGAGGCTGTGGCCGGAGAAGGCTTCCTGCTGGGCTGCATCTCCTGTAAGAAAAGGGAGGAGGTCGCCGCCCGAGCCACCGTGGACTGGCACTTCAAACCGCCGGGAGAGGAAGAGTTCAGACACGTGAGTGCGACCCCGCTCGGTGAGCTGGCTGTGACAGAAAAGAGCGCCGGAGCTGATGATAGACAGTCAGTGCTGCGGGACATTAGATAGACCTCTGACCTTTGACCTCTGAGCAGAAAAATCGAATCAGTTCACCCTTGAGCCTCAATTAAACTTGAAGACTTTCCCTCCATAGGTAGAAAGCTAGATAGACTTTTGACCTTCACCCTTGACCTTTGGATAACCAAAATCTAAACGGCTCAGCCTCAAATTCATCTTAATCGTGCCAATTTTGAAGACCACTCCCCACTTCTAGATAGATAAGCAGCTAGATATATAGATAAATACACAGATTGATTGACAAGTTTTCCAATTGTTTCCTTTTTCTTGTTTTTTGGCTCTTTTTTTTTTTTTTTTTAAATAGATTTTCCACTATGACCACCCCCTTGCCAACATCGTCCACGAGGATTTCAGCCGCCGCCTGAGCTGGCGTGGGACGCACGACAGCGACGTTCAGACAGGCGCGATTTACCTCAACAACGTGACGTTCAAAGACGCGGGGACGTACCGCTGCACCATCCACCGCACGCTCTTCCTGCGGCTGTACAACGAGAACTTCAGCGTGGTGAAGGACGTGGAGCTCGACGTGGTGGCCGAAGGTGAGGCGGGCGTGCGTGGCAGTTAAACTCACACCGTACGGGGTCAAACGATGCCTTTTAGTCAGGCGCAGGCGCGGGCAAAAGAAGCAGCGGGGCCCATCTTGGCTGGTGCGATGCCCGTTTAATGTGTGATGCGCTTACGTTTCTGCGGGGCCGTGGGGAAGCAGGGATTTGCAGTCAGGTGTGGGGCTTGTCTGGGTCAGGTTGGAGCGTGCGTGCACAGTAGTCGAGCAGCGACTATGAGTCAGCTGTGAGTGAAGGAAGAAAAAAAAACAAAAAACAAAAACATCCCTTCATAGAAAGCCAATGATATCCTCGGCAGAACAGCTGGTGGAGCCTAAGCCGGTCCGGCGATGGCGCGGGTCTCCATGGGCATCGAATGTCAGATATCATAATGAGCGAAACCATCTGTGGTGACCCGCTTTGCCAGTGAAAACGGGGCGCGACCATGATCGCAACGTGTGAGTTTCTTACTTCCGAGTACAACTGCTTTGTCTGTAAAGAAAAAAGAAAAAAAACTTATTTCACAAATCATAGTTGCCCGCTCCTCTCCTTTTTTTTTTTTTTTTTTTTGTTTTTTTTTCAAAGCCAACCGGGAGCTGACGGCGGTGATCTCGGAGATCATGATGTTCGTGCTGATCGTGGTTCTGCAGCTGTGGCTCATTTTGGTCCTGATCTACTGTTACAAGAAGACCTCCAGCGAGCACGAGGCGCGGGAGGCCCGGAAAGCTCTCAAGGCCCAGGCACAGTGAGTCCGTTCCCTTGTTTTTTTTTGTAAGAGTGTGTGCGTTTTTTATCTAAATGGGCTACATGAAGCTGTTGACTCATGTGATTCTGACGCGGCGTTGGGTCTGCCTCACGTCAGAGTCTCCTCCAGTTTCCGAGAGCCCTCTGATAGTGCCCTCACCGGCTTTCTTTGCAATGTTCCCGCCATGATGATGCAACTTCCCACACTAAAATTTTGCCTTTCATGCGGAGAGTCGGCTTGCTCGTCACCGACAGAAGTTGGGACTCCTCGATGAGTTGCACATGTCAAGTTTCAAGGCCTCATTTCCGTCCATTGTTAAAGAGTATTCCCGACTGTTCCCAAAAACAATAAATTGAGAAAGTTAATTTATATAGTTTCATAGGTCAGTGATGAATGTTTTTAGGGTCATTAACTGGACTCCACCTGCTTAAAGTAAAAATGAGAAATGAGGGTGTAGAAAAATGTCTTGGCCGCAGCTTCCTTAAACAAATAAACAAGGAAAAACCAAACACCAAATTATAAATTTCACTTCGCTCTCTAGCGTTTCTTGCATGTACTCATCTCGCTTTTCCTCTTTCTGAATCCAGACTACTGGAATCGAAGGACAACTGTGACGGGGTGCAGCTGGAGTGACACCAGCGAAGGCGAGCGCCGTCCGGGATCTCCGAACACGCTTTATAACCTCCCGAGTCGCCTCGGCTTTTGGCAGCGCGGGTGCTCCTGCCTCGCGCGGCCACGTCTGATCGGGGAGGATTTTATGTCAGCCTGCAAACACGGCTTCTCCCCGTCGCGCATACGCCCGGGGACGACTTTGCGCGGTGGCGAGAGGCTGCTATTGGAAGTGTCGGCCATCCCGCGACCCGTATGAGGGACTGAGAATGAAAGCTGCCGGCAGAGGACTGAGCGGATTTGCTTTGTGTGTCGGTGGCATTGTCAGAATCCCCAAAAATGGCTATTAATTGTTTGTGAATTTGAAAAAAAAAAAACAAAAAAGAAAAAAGAAGCGTTGGTGAAGTTACTGCTCCGAATCTGATTTCATCAAATGACAAATTACCATGCCAGGGTATCGTCTCTAAACTGCGTTTTTGTTTTGTTGCCAAAAAAAAAAAGCCCACACACTGCTAAGCTGTCACATAACCAGGGATCATGGCATTTTTGGTTGGTCATTATTATTATCCTTATTATTAGTAGCAGTCGTAGTAGCAGAATTATTGAGCTTAAATTTGACTTCATACTTTGGACTTTTAATAATAACTGGACTTTTATTTCCTCAGCATTCAAAACCAGTCTCAACCAGACCGTCTAGCTTGGGTGCCTTTAATGACGTTTTTGATTTCCGCTGAACGGAGGTGATGTCTTTTGTGCCTTTCTCAACATGTTTAAAACGGTAGTAACATGTCTATCGTTGCATACGCTGCATGGTCGGGGCTTGGGTTTTTTTTTTTTTAATTTTCACGGACTCTGCTCTTTGCAGTGCCTGTCAATCCTCCTACCTGTTGTAGACTTCAGGCGAGCTCACACGCGTGTGCGCGCGCACACACACACACACACACACGCGCGCGCACACAATGCACCGCTGAGCTTAAGGACATTTGAAGGTGATCGTGTGGTAACTCTATCTCGTCTGAGCTCCGTGCCGCGGTCTGTCCAAACCGCCTCCGGTCTGAAAGCAGCTTTGTTCTCCCGCTGCAGCACAGGCCCCGTCCCAAAGATGGACACACACACACACACACACACACACACGCACACACACTCACTCCCCACAATCGCACACAGCAGAAGTGCAAACTACAAGCTGGTCTCCGCCTGAGGGAGGCCGAGCCACACGCACGGGTCGATGGAAGCGTTAACGTCTACGTTCGAGTCGGGGTCGGATGGAAAGACGATCTGCGCGCTGCAAACACCGCTCATAGCCGTTGCGGCGGCGGCTGAATGCCGTACACCCGCCGCCTCGCCGCGCACGGCTTTTGACCTTGTCCTGTGACCTCCCTTCATTAAATGTGCTGACATGTCGAGCATTCACGTCTCCTCCGCGTCCCGAGTACGAGGACGAAGGCGGGCGCAGTTGTGTGACGGAGTGGATGAGGGGGGCCGAGGAAGGGGGGAGGGGGATTTATATTCTTATTCCAGGTGTACTTTGAGGACACCAGGCTGTCAGCGGCTTCTCGTCCCGCTGCAGGCGTGCGACACATGGATGATCGATGTCTGCCGACGCCATGGCGGCATGAACTGATTTGACAATCCCCGAGAGGTAGGCTTTTTTTTTTTTTTAATGATCATTATTCAGTGGTGCTCATTGATGCACATGACGTTTGTGGGAATCCATTTCTGTGTCACCTCACAGCTGACTCGAGTCAGCCGAGAAAAACGACATTCCAGTCGGGTGATTCATTTCCAACATGTAAATTTACACATCTAAAGACAAAGGTATCTTTCAATACACATTTTTTTTTTTATTTTCCTGAAAAACACGCCACAATTTCCCATTATTTCCTCCTGACTTTTACTCACAATCGCTGTGAGCCGCAGGCTTCCTCTTGGCCGTTTCATCACTTCACCCAAAAGGCTGTATTCGATCCAGTGGATTTAATCTCAAATCTTTATGAGTTTGCAAGTCAGAGATAATTTATAATTCAAGTAATGTGTTTTAAAAGTCAAGAGATCATTTGTTGCTGCTGTGAGCGTTGGAGGATCGAGACGTGAATCACTAGAGAGTCGGGGTGTATGAAGCAATATCATCTTGATTCTTTGGGCAACGATATGGTATTTGCAGATATCAGGGGGGAACGGCAATTATGTTTGTATCAACAAAAACGACTACAACACGTCAGCTTCTCCGGACATTTAAATGAAGCGGTGAGAGTGTCTGCTCATCACGATGAGAAAACAATACTCTACGTATCTTCTGTTCATTATGAAGCGCCATATTTCTCATGGTAAAGTGCGATTGTTTTAAATCGCTCGACGTCAAGAGCAGCGACTTTTAGAGGGAGCAACCCATCTATGAAGCTGGGCCGATTCTTGCAGCGCTAACAAATAGTGCAACAGTGGGATATAGTGAAATGTGGAGTGGAGGATTGATAGTAATCGACACCTTTCAGTAGAGGTTGCTCCTTTTTCTTGTCTCCACCCCCCCCCTCCCCTCCCCGCCTCTTCAGGCGCAGTTTGTGGAAGCTCCAGCAGAGGTCAGCCATGTCGCAGGTCAACGCCACTGAGCTGCGCTCGCTCCTGCTCTCCTTCCTGCGGCGCTGCCTCAACGGTACGAGTGCGCTGGCGCCGCCGCTGCCCGGGAGCGACTCGGCCCAGCAGGCTGCGGCCCACGCGGCCGCGGCCGACGCCTCCGCTCAGTCTCAGGGCATCGTGTACATCCTCCTGGTGGTCGGCATGTTCAGCCTGTGCACCTTCGGCATCATGCTCAGCTACATCCGCTCCAGGAAGCTTGAGGGCTCCCACGATCCGTACCACCAGTACATTGCCCACGACTGGACCAAGGTGATGGCGCCGTCCAGCGCTGTGGCTCGGGCTCTGGACAGGGCGGCTGCGCGTGACGCAGCCGGCGGCAGGGATCCGGTTGTCATCGGCAACCCTGCATCAGCGGAGCAGCTGCCAGACTAGAGGGAGACGCTCCCATTCAAAGTTACGCACGCCCTCGCGGCAGAGATGCTGTTTTTTTTTAACATTTTTAATTTTCTTTGCGCGCCACGCAGCAACAGAAAAAGTTACGGTGTCTGGTTTGCATTTTCAGTTCATAATTTCACAGAAACAACTATCATAACTAACTCTTTGCTCGTCAGGCAACCTCATGCTTCACAGTCAAAGCAACCGTAACCGCTCGGTGCAGTTCTCCCACTGAAACCTGATCAACAACATTGAAAACGATTCAATGGCGACTTTGACAAGGACTCGTTGTGAACAGGTCCGTTTGAAATTGCCCCATGGACAGTACCGATTGAATAAAAAGATCAATAAAAAAACACTGATTTCACTTCTTTTTTTTTTTCCCCGTCCCTGAGTTTTGCATTTTCATCTGAGCAAATTCTGCATCCAGGACATCAGGCCTGGTTTAGCGTTTCCCGCCTTAGCAACTGCGTTGGCTCTTTTTTTCTCCTCTTTCCTCCTCTCCCTCTCCCTCTGTCTTTCCTTCTGCTGGTCCAGTCTGCGCTGGCCAGCCCCCCTCTCGGCACGTTCAATCTCCCTGGGCAAACTGAAGTGGACCATCTGCATTTTGAGCATCGGCACGATCAGGTTGTAGTTGTCCACCGTCTTGTTGAGCTTCACCAGCTCTTCCTCTACGGATGCGCACAGCTGCTGCCACCGGCCGTGCTCCTTCGCGCTCATGGGGTCACCCAGCTTGACCCTCCCCTCCAGGAGCCTATTTCGGATCTGGGCGGCGGTCTCCCGGATGTCGCGCTGCGTGACCACCCAGGGTGGTTGGTAACCGTTGTCTATGAGGATGCGGTTGAGGTTGTGGGTCATGGGATCGGCGTATGGATTGTGCTGAAACTTGTTCAGGGGCTTCCCAGCGCCGCTGAGATTCCTAAAGTCTCCACGGGCCATGGACTCCTGGATCAGATCCTCCACCAGCCTCTCCACCGCCTGGGTGATCTTAATCTTGCGGCTGCGCTGACGCATGTCCCGCTCCACCAGCGCCCCCTCCGCCGCCGCCGCTCTCTCGTGCTCCCTCTGCCTGTAGTCCAGAACCTGCTCGGACGCCCGGTCGACACGAAACTGCCTGTACTGACGTTCGCGCTGGCTGGGGGTGCCCGAACCCACGCCCTCGTAGCTGAGGTACTGTCTGTGCTGGGGGGCGACACCTTTGAGCTTATCCTCGTCGTCCGCTTCCTTCCCTCCATCGGGTTGCTTGGCCTTGCTTTGGTGGGCCAGCACAGAACGGTAGGCCTCCTCAACCCGAGCGAACAGGACCGCATCTGAGGTCGGGGCACCCGAGTCCGGGTGGTAGAGCTTGGCCAGGCGCAGGTAGGACTCCTTCACCTGCGCAGGACTGCTACGCTCCATATCAGGCAGCTGCAGCAGCCTGTAGCTCTCCTGCAGGCTGCGACTGATCTGGGGTCGGGAACTGAACGCTCTGAGCAGCGGCAGCGGCAGCAGCAGCAGCGACCGCCGGGACGGGGCGAGCAGTGAGCGGCCATGGTGGATGTCGCCGCGGGAGGCCAGGAGCTGGAAAGTGCGACTCATCTCCGGCACATTCCTGTGGATTTGAGAGGCAACGGCGATTTCAGCGACAGAAACGTGACCACAAATAGGCCCGAGGGATCGGTGCCTCACTCTGCTTGGTGGATCTTTGTGTCAGGTAGCAGCGACGTATCAGGATTAACAACCGCTCTCTCAAAATAACAAATACAATAACTGGGTGTAGTTTGGATTATAGTAGGAGTTTGGATTAGTGCCGTGTGAGCTTCACTTTGAATTTAAGTACACAATGGGCCTACATGCATAAGTATATTTACAAACCGATGTAGAGTGTGTGTGTGTGTGAGATCGGAAGAGCGTCGTGTAGG
>CAAKHG010045461.1:0-13206 GCA_901007715.1 Dactylopterus volitans
CCGCCATGTTTGTGTGTGTGTGTGTGTGTGTGTGTGTGTGTGTGTGTGTGTGTGTGTGCATGCGTGTTGGTCCTGCCCGTTACAAACACACACACACACACACACACACTTGGATTTCACTGTTTTCACTGTAACGGCGTTACAAATAAACGGCGTTACTTTTTTCCATTAATGAGTAATGAAAAGCCTTACTGTTTCCATGGTTACGCTGTTACCTTAACTGACAATAAAACGCGGCGCCTCACTGCAACTAAACTCATCGAAGCTGTTTTCGTCCGAGTGACGCGACCAGGCTCTCTCAGCCAAACAGGAGGGGAGGGAGGGGAGGGGGCGGGGCAACCGCATATGTGATTGTGATTGGCTGAGGTGGAGTAATGATTCGGAACCAACAACAACACTAAAATAGTGGAGATTCGTATACAACGTTCTCTGTTAACGATTTGTTCCATCAAGTGTCGATTTCATTAGTTAGACATTTTTAATATTTAGTTTTAATATTCAGTTCCAATAAAGGGGAGGGGTCCCAGTTCTTTGAGTACAGAAATGTAACACAGTAGTTACTTTCCCTGGTAACTGGTTACTTCTGTCAGGTCTTCAGACTAACACACACGCACACGCGAGTGAGAATGACGTCTGCCGTGATGTTCCGCTTGCAGTACAAGGCCACGGTCACGCCCTGGGTGGGCCTCAGGAAGATCAACGTGTCCTACTGGTGCTGGGAGGACATGTCGCCCTTCACCAACACCACCCTGCAGTGGCTGCCCGGCGAGCCCAGCGACGCCGGCTTCTGCGGCTACCTGGCCGAGCCGGCGTCCAGCGGGCTGAAGGCCCAGACCTGCATCAACCCGGTGAACGGCAGCCTGTGCGAGCGGCCAGGTGAAGTCTCACACACACACACACACGCACGCACGCACGCACACACACACACACACACACGGATGTGCAGTTAATCTGCACATTATTTAGTTTTAGCATTTAAAGTCGACCTGAGCTTGTATATATTTGATATTTGATTGGTTTAGATATTGCTCACATTGGGTCAATTTCCATTTTGTAATATTTGTTATATTCTTTCTATATTCTGTTTTGGTATTTCCTTCCTGTGTCTTCATATAAATACTGATTTTTTTTTTGTGTACATTTTTGCTAAATAAACACAAAACATAATGATCCAAATCAATCAATAAATAAATAAACAAAGCATCAAAGTACTTTTTAACCTTCCCCGAGTTATTTGAACTTTTTTGGCATTTTTTTTTAGTTGAGTTTATTTTACTTTTTTAGTGCAGAAGTGCTTTAATATCTTCGCCTGCAGTGGAAATATATCCCCGCTTCCTCCTTTGGAGTTATTGCCTATTATCTTCTTTCTTCCTCTTCTATTATCTTCAAATGTTTCATCTGTATAACCATTGCAGAGGCTATAATAGTCTTTATATGTTTTATAGGTTTTCAAGGACTACTTGACGTCCTGCGATTCCATTTTCACAAAGCCGAACCGAATTTAACGCTATGACATCATCAACCCGCGACACAGTTGGGCCTCGCGTTCGCTTGAAAGACGAAGCACTTTAGCTGTCAGTTGAAAGATAAAACACTCTTGCCGTTCTACTTTTTTTAAAATTTTCGAACAATTTTAAGTGAGTCCCGAATATTTAACCTGCATCCAAAAAGCATTTGAGGTTCAGCTTAGCAAAGCTGGTCAACAAATCGAGTCCTGGCGCCTGGTTTTGTCCATCGAGAAGGAGTTTGACGCCCAGTGCTGAGAATCCTCACATTCACCACGACTTCCCGCCCCTCCCACTCCCCTCCCTCAGCCAATCACAGCGCCAAGCAGTGCCGGACGCCGTGCGCCATGCGGACCACCTGCAGCGAGTGCACCAGCAGCAGCTCGGAGTGCATGTGGTGCAGCAACATGAAGCAGTGCGTCGACTCCAACGCCTACGTGGCCTCCTTCCCCTTCGGCCAGTGCATGGAGTGGTACACCCTCAACACCTGTCCACGTGAGACACGGCAACACACACACGCACACACACACACACGCGTACACACAGGAAATTGTGTTTGCCTGATGTGGAAGATGTCAGATTATGAACAGTGAAGGAATCCAGATTCAGGGCGTCTAAGGCAAAGTGACGTATTTCTGAGGTCATCCACTTCCAAAGCCTCTTTAGCAGTTTCACTCCCTCTTTATTTTTGTAGTTTTGCCCCCTTTTAAATGTTTTATTTCTGTTATTTCTGCTTTTTTTTTTTTTTTTTTTTAGGACCGAAAAAAAGGAACTAATTTGCGGAAAAATCATCAGCGATTTTAATCAGTTCATAGCCAACTATGCTACAAATAAGAAGCTGTGCATTGTCCCCACTTAATAAATAAATAAATAAATAGATAGAGGAGTAGTTGGAGAATGCCATGGCAACAGTGGATTCTGTTTCTTTGATTTACAAAATCCTCTCATCTTTGATCTGATCGTGTCCCAGCGTGAGACCAGATAACCGCGGCCTTTGCTCTCTGCAGATGAAGCAGACTTATTGTGCATTAAATGATTATTTATGAGTGGGGGGGGGGGGGTCTACACCCATCAAGCATGCTGAGAGGGGTCCCTAATATTTCGGTCATCCCACTCCATACACATCAGGGTAGTTAAAATATCGGGGACGCGTCTCAGTGTAACCCAGCACAGTTCAACAGCCTCTCAAGTCTCAATAACGATCAATTACTCCATCAATTAATTGGATAAACACTTTTGCTTTGTTGAAGAGCGACAGTAAACGCGGAGTAGAAAAGGCTTTCCTGCAAATGAACAACTAACTGGTTTCCTTTTTAAAAATCCCATTTTTATCGCACTTTTGGTGCTTAAAGTAAATGGAAATGCACCAACAAATAAACATTTCAATAAATAGATAAAACAAAAGCAAAACTCTTGTTTAGTGATATCATAACTAGCCCGGACAGAGAGGCATGTGTATACATCCCTGAATCAATTTTCCTGCTGATATTTGGCTGCTGCTGGTACAAAAAGTAAAAAAAAACAATCAGCGTATTATTTTGCTCTATGAAACGGTGAAAAACGTTGATCAGTGTTCCCCAAAGCCCAAGAAGACGACCTCAAACCAGCAGACCACAAACCAAAGACCTTCACTTTCTTGTCATAGACTAGAGAAAGCAGGAAATATTCGTATATAAGAAGCTGGAATCAGAGAATTTGGACTTTTTCTTCTTAAAAAAAAAAGGTCAAAACGATTAGTCGATTATCAAAATAGTTGGCGGTTAAGTCGATTAGTCATCAGTTAATCGATTAATCGTCGCAGCCCTGCATCCAGTCAAAGTTCAACATAAAGCTCCTCCTGAAGGGAGAATCGCGTTCCTGTGGTGAACATGCGGTGGTCATAATGTTATGGCTGGTGTATCCGTGACTGGATGACGTCGCGGAGGCAGGAAAGTAGAGAAGAAGAAGAAGAAGCTGAGGTGTTGAGAGGAGGCTGATGATTCAGGTGTTTCTGTACAGCTGGAACATTGCAGCATGGTGGGAACATGGTGGGGAAAAAAAACACAGAAAAGCCTTTTAATAGTTTTCTATATATGTGTATGTATGTGTATACTTGTATACATGCGTATATACATCATCCTCAAACGGGTACATGTGTCATCGGGCCTGTGTAATGTTGCAGCTGCGTTTGGCGCTGATCTTTATCAGGCCTTAAAGAGGCAGCGTGGTTTTTTTGTTTTGTTTTTTTTCCAATAAGCGCGGCCCGCCGGAGCGGAACATTTAAAAAAAAAAATTTTTTTCTAAACGCTCGCCTTTTAACCCTGATTTAGCTTCTTTCAATTAAGCGCAGCCCCCTTCCGCTAGATGAGACGGGGATTAATAACCGGGCTTTATTGAATATATTTAGCATTCATTGCCTGGTCTCCAGCTGCACCGACGCTTGAGTGTTGCTCCTCTGGAATTAAAAGCGCTTGCCAAAACGAGTAGATGTATGTAAATGCTTTAAATACTTTGATAACTTGGTCTCTGGCTGCTGCTTTGTTTTTTTTTTGTTTGTTTTTTTTGCTTTGCAGGCTGCCAAAGAGAACCATTTTCATTTATCTGACCTGGCAGATCAATTAAGCGCTGTTTCTTTTCGAGCGCGGCCGCGGGCGGGGAGGAGCTCTTAAAGGCAGAGAGTCGGGAATTAAAGGGCCGGCGGATATCAACGGAAGGCCGGGAGCGCATCGCACGTGCCAGCCTCACGCCGGCGCCACTGAGTCGCCGTGGTGCGACAGGCGATGACCTCATGACCCCGTTTTCTTTCCCCCCCCTCCGCAGCCGAAAACTGCTCTGGGTACCGGACCTGCGGCCAGTGTCTGGACCAGCCCGGCTGCGGCTGGTGCACCGACCCCAGCAACACGGGCAAAGGCCAGTGCATCGAGGGCTCGTACCGCGGGCCCTTCCAGACCTCGGTCCCGGCCCCGTCCACGCTGCCAGGCCTGCACGCCAGCCCCCAGCCGGCCCTCAACGCCAGCATGTGCCCCGGCGAGGCCAAGTACAACTGGTCCTTCATCCACTGCCCAGGTGGGTTCTGGCTCGTCGTCGGGGTGTCGCCATACATCGACACATCGATCGATTCATTCATGATCCAGTCACATCGGCGCAAAATCAAAACATCCATCCACGTTGTCATTTCCGCATGCGCGCCGCCGCCAGTCAGTCAGTCATGGAAAGATGACGATATTTGCTCCCCTCTCGGGAATAAGTTGGTGGTTTGGAAATATCTCGGATTGCAACACCGGCCATTTGCAAACAATGGCCATTACGAGCTGAAAATACTCGGGGGAACACAAGCTTTAGCGTAGATGTGGGTCCGCCAGCTTTGACCAGTTTCTTTCCGCAAAAATTCAACAACAGCTCTAAAAGACGATCACAGGTGCCATCTCGTATTTTCTGCAGTATCAGATGCTGCTATTTTTTTATTTTTCATTAAGAAGAATACAGTTTTTCATTTAAATGCCTGATGCCTGAAGAGCTCAGAAATAACTGGTGAAATCATATTTGGGTTGTTCTCCAGCTCAAATTGCTAATCTTGTTTTGGTTAAGAAAACGCACCTACACATGAGAAATGTGAGACGATCGTGATTGTATCAAATGCTGCTATTTTTTATTTTTCATTAAGAAGAATACAGTTTTTCAAAAATAACTGGTTAAATCATATTTGGTTTGTTTTTTTTGTCAGTTGATATTAACGTAAAAAAACGGTGTTATACGGGCATACGATATCGCGTCATATCGATCGCAGGCTCCTGAATCGAATCGAAATCGTGACAGATATCGGCAAACATCGTATCGGCATCCAAACATATCGATATAATATCGTGTCGTGATGAAGCTGGTGATTTACACGCCTAGTTCGTAGCATAAGATGTTTATAATTTGCGATGGCCTTTTTTTTTTTCCTCTCTTTTGTCTGTCCCATAATCTTAAGCACACATTCATTTGCAAGATGTGATCGGTTGATCCATAAAAAATGATAATTGAAAAAAAAGGAAGGACTTAATAAGCAAATTGCATTTTACTAACTAGTACTCACCACTCCCAAGTAAGGTGAGTTTAGTAAATATGTAGATAGGTCGTATACATAGCTGATACTCGATATCTTTATTTGCTTACGTGTGTTTTCCATGCTGGTAATTTTTACTGCTCCGGTATACTCGATATGTACGAGCGACAAAAACATCAGCTTTGACCTGTTTTGCGCGACCGCCACTCAGCCACGAGTCCGAACAACTGGCGCCATGATGTGATGCGAAGAATCCACAGATGCAGGTTAATACAAGCGACAATCATTCAGATATGTCAAACACATTTAATCAAAAAAAAAAATCAACATAAAACTCCTCCTGAAGGGAGATTTTTAACGCAGGATGTTGGCAATATATTTTACAGTGAACGTGAAGCGGTCATAATGTTACGGCTGATTGACTCGTGTGTGTCGAGCCGCCTTAAGTGGCTATTATTCAGGATTTGGGGAATATTTGTACCGTTTTATCCTGATAAAGAAACTCTTAGCAGCTCTCTTATAAGATTCTTTTAGAAGCACCTTTATCTCTACCAGGAAATAATCTTAACTTTAAGGGGAACTTCTTAGAAAGCACAGCGTTCTCGGAATGTCTGCAACAGGAGCCGACCCTTTGTTCCGGGAAGCTTTGTGGACGCAACTCGCCTTCACCCCGGAAAACGGCAGCCGCGATTGAATTAAACCACTTTTCTTTTTTCTTTCTTTTTTTTTTTCCAAGCCTCGGGGCGCGCATGTTCACACACAGACGAGGCCGTGACCTGCTGCGCGACTGTCAAGGCGCCCAGGGGTGGGGGCTCCGTTTCGCTGAGTCACCAAACCCCCCCCCCACCTCCTTGGGTGACGCGTGTGTTTTGCAGTTTTGATAGATTTGCAAATATCACAGACTTGACAAATGAAGAAGTAGGAAAAAAAAAAAGGCCGGTGTTATGATTCCATCAGGGCTGCTCAGCGCTTCCTGCGCTCACCAATCAACTCGCACGTTCACGCCTGTTTCGCGCCGCGGGCTGTTCTATCAAAGCTCCCCGCTCTCCAGTTTTGTTTATTTTCTTTTTTATGTCGCTGCCGTGTCTCCCCGTCCGGCAGCCTGCCAGTGCAACGGCCACAGCCAGTGCGTCAACGAGAGCGTGTGCGAGAAGTGCGAGGACCTGACCACGGGCCGCCACTGCGAGAGCTGCATCTCCGGCTTCTACGGGGACCCCACCAACGGCGGCAACTGCCAGCGTGAGTGGCTTTTTTTTCCGTTTTTATATTTATTTTTGCAGCAGTTTGGGGTGCGGGGAGGGTCCGGCGGTAAATCCACCGAGCGCGGCTTCATTTAAGTTGTCATCGTTTCACATTTGGGTTTTTATGTCGGCCATTTTCCTGCGATTCCTCGGCTGCGCGGTAAGCGTTCCTCCAGGATTGGGCTAGTAGGGGGGGGGGGGTGTTATTAAGATTTACTACGCTGCCACAGCCAATACTGACAGCCAGCCAATCGGACAACAAATCAACTGTCCCATTCATTCGGCAGCTCCGTTCGGCTCACCGATAGATTACGTCCCCGGTAAATGTTCAGTGATTTCTGTTTTGTTTTTTTTTTTTCTTTTTTTTGGGGAGTCATAATTCCGCGTGGCCCCTCCGGAATTACTTTGCTAAACATCGAAGGCGATCGATCAGCGAAACGGTCTCCCTCCATAACTTCACGTTGCCGGTGTTTTGCATGTTATTTATCGCCTCCGCCCCCCACCCCCACGCCCCCTCTTTGTGCGGCAAAGTGTCCTTCAGGGGTATTAAAAGCATGTACGGCGTTTATTCCGCCGCCCGATCCCCGTCAGGAAGGCCCGTGAGGGGGGAGGGAGCACCTGGGGGTTTAGCAAATAATCCAGATAACTCGGGGACGTAAAATCGAATAAGAGCTCGTTGATCCTCCGGCTGTCGCTCATTGTTTCTCTGAGCCCGACATGTTTTCCAGGAGGCTCGGTGATTAAAAAGATAACAGACTACATTAATTTCCACATCTTTTTTTTATTTAATTTTTTTTAATACCGGGTTTGATAAACAAATCAAGCTTTTTGAACATTTAATTAAAGCGCTGAAGCCTGTGCAGAGAGCAAGGCGTGACGACGGCGCCGGCACACTGGCGGTTGCCATGCCGATGCGGGGACCTTCTGAGTGTCTGGCCTAACTCCCCGGGAGTTAATGAGAAAGAAACCTTGAGAGGAGCCGCGGGGTCATTAAGATTAACGGGCCGACGTGAACCCGAGTGCCGCTTTGTTATTGAGCTTATGAGCCGTTGCGAACACCATGTTTGAGCGTGAAATGTGACCCCCCCCCAAAAAAGGACGAGGACCGACTCCATCATCCTGATCTTAAGCGCTGTGAAGAGCGGAACGCCACCGTCGGACGATCGGATTCCGCTGGTGATGAGCCGGATCAGGCGGGAGCAGAAGACCGCCGTTCCTGTCAGGCAGGAGCAGGACGCCGAGGCTACGGTTCACACATGCTCAACAAAAATGGACAATAGAAGATTGAAAAACATTGCCTGGTCCAGGTTTTTGGGTCAGGATTTGGTGTGAACACCATGAAAGCCTGGATCCGCCCTTCCCTATAGTGGGATGCTTACTTTGCAGACTTTTTGGGGGGCTCCTGAGTACCAACTGAGCATCATTTAATCTCCATAGTCTACCTGAGCATCGTTGAAGACCATCTCCGTCCCTTTATGAGCACCGTGGACGGTGTTCTGATTGGCCACTCCCAGCAGGAAAATGTTCCACACACCTGCAGCAGCTGGTGAAGTTACCATGTCAGTGTGGACCAGAACCCCCGAGGAAGGTTTCCATCACCTTGTTGAATCTATATCACAAAGAATTAAGGCCGTTACGACGGTGGAAGGAGACCCAAGCTGATCCAAGCAAGGAGGATCTAAGAAGGTGGTGGATGAGTGCACATCTAGACTGTGACGGCTACTTTAAGACAAGCCAAAAGATCTCTGTCGCCCACTGGTGGCTGGCTAAAGTGTAGATGTTGACTAAGATATCAAAGTACTCTCAATATACAGGTTTTTTTGTTTGTCCCACCCCTCCCCAAGATGGTTTCAAACACGGGTACCGTGGCAGACGGCACCTCCACCCTGGTGCTGGTTGCTCAGTACCTTCATCCCTCACATGAACTCGTTGCCGACTGACAATGTACCCAGAGACCCGGACCGTGACCCCTGGCTCTGGCTCAGCACTGCGCGCTAACATCCGGTACCGGTTTAACCGTGACGGTGATTTTGACGGTTGTCCCGTGTCTCCGCAGCCTGCAAGTGCAACGGCCACGCCAGCATGTGCAACCCCAACAACGGCAAGTGCTTCTGCACCACCAAGGGAATCAAAGGAGATCGCTGCCACCTGTGAGTTCCCCGACGCCCGTTTCTGTTTTTCCACCCGCCGGCGCGCTTGGCCGTGCTGCTAATTGGCCCGCGGAGAGTGCGGGCGCGGGCCCTGCAAGAACTTCCCCAGAACCCGGTGACCTCAGGTGTTTGGGCCGGAGGATATTTGGCACAAGTTGGTTGCCCTAAAAAAAAAATGGCGCCGATCCGCTGATTGTTAGCATTCAGTTTCTGATTGGTCAAACGCGCCTCGAGGCTGCTGGAACGCGCGCGCGGCGTTTGGTTCTGGAGTTCCGCAAGTTATATATTTCACAGCATTTATCTGTCTGGCTAGATTTAAAAAAAAAACAAACGTGGGTGTTTAAATCCGTATGCTGTGGCGTTTCCGGGGCAACGGTGTTGCGATTAAAGTTGTGAATGCAAACATCAAGTGCCCATAAAAATCCAGCTTTCCTGTTTTGGTGTGTCCATACGTCCGTCCGGTCCCGGCGCGACGTCGCAGGAACGCCGCGCCGCTCTGCCTCAAGGGGGCACCGGTTAGATTTTGGTGGTGTGAGGTCAAAGGTCGAGTGACCTCAAGCCTGCGTAGTTTGACTCTAAAAATCGCTGCGACCCGACTGAACAGGCTTTTGGCCGTAACTCTCAGATATCGTCCACAAATCATGACTCGTAATTTTCACATAAATGTCCAGAATGATGAAATGACATGAAAGGTCAGCGTCGTAAATATATTTAACACCCGACAATTTAATTCTGTCCAAATTGGTATCAACATGTTACATTTTTAATGCGTTAGGAAAAAAATTCACATAATTAACACAGCTGGTAAAAAAAAATCGCACCTGCGCTTCAGGCACCTCCCGTTGGATGTCGGACTTTTAGGAGGAAAGTTTACCTTTTAAAAAGTCGTTTTTTGCAAAGCTGAATTTAACCACCACCGAAGAAGAAATCCATCATTGACCAATCAGATCCAAGAAAAACGCACAACCAAAACTTTGTCTACGGGGCGGCGACAGGCTACATTACAGGAGTGTGGTACTCGTGGGCCAATTACCAAACCTGTAAGGGAAGAGGTCAGCAACGCCGCGGCTGATTGGACGGCCAAAAACTGCCGACCAATCAACAGAGCAGAAGATAAAGACTCACATTTAAACATTTAAATATCCATTATTACAAGCTTCAGTCTGAAGGGGGAAATTGGCAGTTCATCGCGATTAATCGCGGCAGATACTGAGATTAATTTATTTTTATGATCATTTGACAGCGCTATTAATAATACATGAACTGCGATTCCATTTAAGGCTTCACTGGAGAGATATTGATGTAAAGTGCACCTTGACTGGTTAACGCCAGCGCGTCAGCGGCATGATAAGTGATATAAATTACACATCCAAAACATGTAACATAACACACACACACACACACACACACACACACACACACATATATATATATTTCTCTGTCATGGCCATGATGACTCCTCATTCCACCACTCTGACCTGATATGTGTCTGTATTTTTTTTTTTATTTTTATTTTTTTATTTCCTTTGCAAGAAAAGTTCAAGTGTTTGTGCAGAAATGATTTGATGTCTTGTGGTATAAAAGTTAACAGAAATAATCTTTTGTAATGGTACATGAAACGTGCTGTGTTGGTTAATAGTGGTTACTGATCAGTTGTTAACATCCTTTTATGGTACTAAAATTTTAAGCTTGGGAATTACTATTTCCAATACGACAGGGAAATGACAAAATGATTTAAAAAAAAAAAAGAAAAAAGAAGAAGTGATAATATTTTTAAAATGTCTGACATGATAAAAAAACAAAAAAACATTAACATAACTGTAAGGTATATGAAAGAAATATTTTGAGATTCTCTTAGGCCATCTCAAAAAAAAAATACAATATTTTTAGGTTGAGTAATTTAAGGTTGTATATCGTTTGCCTGGTGGTGACGGTGCTTCAGCAGCAGCAGCAGCAGCGCTCGCCACGTTACGCTCGTGCCATGCCGCCGCCGCCGCCGCCGGCAGCGACCAGCTCGGCGACGGGGACGCCAGCTAGCATCCGTATGCTCGGCTGATATCGATGGGCACCGCTGCAGTTGAGCCTCCTCGGCCCCTCCCCCTCGGGGCGACCTTCCCGCCGCGCCGGCCTGTCTCACGTGACGGATCCGGACTGTCGGCGCGCCACGCCCGCCCGTCTCCGCGCTCCTTATCCGCGATGAAATCTGTCCTATTTCGCCTGGTTCCTCCCCCTGTTCCTCATCTGTTCTCCACCTCTCTGTTCCAGGTGTGAAGTGGAGAACCGTTACCAGGGCAACCCCCTCAAAGGAACATGCTACTGTAAGTGGAATCTCAATTACCAGCTCCGGTGAAGGTGTCGGGCTCCGCGAGGCCCGACCCCTGGTCTTTGTTCAGGTCAGCGCCGAGACGGTAACATGGCACCCCGATCAAAGTGCGTCTGGAGTAGCTTGATGTCTGAAGGCAGCGCTGCTTTTTTTTTTTTTTTCTTTTTCTTTTTAAACGCGGCTTGAAGATGGAAGTGAAGTGCGATGCAGATGAAAGTGAAGAGGAGGCTCGTCGGGGGCTCGTTGGAGTCGATGCGTCTCTGGATCCACTGAATTAGCCGGCTCTGCCATCAAAGTCCTCGAACCCCCCTGTGGTGTTACACGTGGAGGTCGACGTGCGTGCGTCATCGCGGATGAACGTCCTCGACTGGCGTCCTCAGTGGACGGGGTAGCGCCGCCTGCAGCTGTGGGAACCCTTCCTGCCTGCGTTCTCTCTGGACAGCTTCCATGCCTGTAAAAAAAAAACCCAACTACAACAGGCATAATCCAGGGAATGACCTAATCCGGAGCCATGAACCCCCCTTCTCTCCCCTCCCCCACACCAGCCTGCAGCGCTACTTTGGAAGCAACTGACGACTCTTCCCGAAGCTTCCACGCTGGGTGGGAAAATTCCATAAACGCGCCTCTTTTCCCAGCAGCCTTTGCTGCGGCACCTTCATCCACACAGTTTTGCTTATGCGAGGAGGGGAATAAAAAAAAAATAATCCAGCGTCATCTAAAAGGCGTTCTGGTGCTGGTCTCCTCCTCTTCCTCACCTCCAGCGGGAGCGCGTCGTCGTCGGTCAACGGGCAAACAAAACAACACCCGAAACTGCGATAACTGAGCCGAATAAACGACGGAAAATCCGTTTTTTTTTTTTTTTTACAGCTCATCAAGCGCGTGACGGGAGCCGGACGCCTCAGTCATGTAAACACCCAAACAGATTAGCGTCATTTCAATCAGAATGAGAAAAAAAAAGGAGTGCCAAGATAAACTAAATTTGTCACATAAATTGGACGCATAAAACTTAAAAGCAGGGAAAAGGTAAATTCTAACGGAGGCAGAAATTGGACTCTTAAAGTTAAAAATGAAAAGAAAAATATGCTTTTGATTGCACCGGAGGCAGAAATTGAACTCCTGATTTATAAAATTTTTTTTTTATAAAAAACATGCCAAGAGAACCAAACTTAAGCTACCTTTAATTATAAAGAAATGGACTAATGACAAAAGTATAGAATCACACTCAGGCTTTTTGATTATAAAAAAAAAAAAAAACAAAACAAGAAAAATAGTCCTTTTGTATGATGTCACAAAGGAAAATCGCCCCCTCGTTGTGACGTCACAAACACAAAGCAGGGGGCGGAGTTAGGAATGCTAAAGTCCTGTATGGGGCCGCGTCTCGGCGAGGGATCGGAGCCGCCCGGATCCCTCGCCGCCCGCTCTGCTGCCGGAAAGCGCTCGTTTGGGGAGATGCCTGCTTGCTTTTAACCCTTTTCTTTCTCGGACGCTTGGATTAACCCGTTTTCTTTGGAATCACGGAACCTTGGAACTTTGGAACCTTTCCTGAAACCCATTTTTTTTTGCTTTGCATCTCTCCCGAGGCTCCCCTCTCTGAGTCGGTGTCATCTTTGACTTATCATATACAAAAAAAAAAAGTATCTGGCCGATATTTTTGTCTCCACTTAAGTTTTTATTGACTGAACTCTTGTGGTTTTGAGTCACGTCGTCGGCGAGCCAGCCCCGATTTAAAAGACCACGGCTCATCCGACCAGAGCCGAACAGCTGCGTATTGATAAATACGTATTTATGTATTGAATGTGGGGCGGATTACCCGCAATTTGGAGGTGATTTGCCACGTCGGTACAAAAGCAGCCGTGGGGGGGAAAAACTACATGAACTCGGCAGACGTGCAAGACCGGAAGAGGGGAAAAAAGAGGAGCTTTTGTTGGGGTTTTTTTTTTTTTTTTTTTTTTTTTTTTAA